>CAUYQG010259714.1:0-13341 GCA_963574415.1 Tarsius wallacei | reverse complement strand
TACAAAAAACCAACCCACGCAACTCCCCGGGGGGGCCACCCGGGGGGGGGGGGGGGGGCTGGGGCTGTTGGGGCAACCGCCCGGGGCTGGCCGGGGCACACCTCATCAACAAGGGTACCTACGTAATGAACATTTGTATACCTAAACCTGAATAGTAACCCAAATCTTAAAAAAAAATATTAAAAGCAATTGTGCATTTAAAAAAAAACCTTCAGATTAATTTTCCTTGAACCTGCCCCCTGGACACACATGGGATAGGGACTGGACCCCCAAGGTATCCCTGCTCCTATGCTTTCACTATGCTCAACCCATGCTGCAATCTCACAAGTTGAAGTCGGTGCCTGTAGCTCTCCCAGACTGGTGTTACATGCAAGTAGCTCTACAGTTTCCGGGTCTTGGGGTGGCTCCGCCTTTAGAACTTCACTGGACATTATCCTGGGGGAACTATCTACAGTGGCTTTGCTTCCACAGCTATACAAGGCATTGCCATAGTTGGGGCTCTCTTCAGTGGTTCTGCTCCTGCAACAAGTTTCTGTCTAGGTTCCCAGGCTCTCCTATACATTCTTTGGAAAAAAAGAAAGAAAAAAATCCAGATGAAGGAAGCCATGTCTCCACAACTCTTGAATTCTGTGTGCATGCAGACTTAACACCTTATGGGTACCACAAGATTTGCTGCTTGGTACAACCTTCCAATGCTGAGATCTGAGCTACACTTGGGCCCTCTTGAGCTACACATGGGTAAATAAAGAGCACTATACTGAAATGCAGGAGCAGAAACTTTAGGCAGCCATGGGTTGTAAGCCCCAAGGTCTTGAGGGTACCCTATGCCTATCTTTTGATGTATTTCCTCCCCCCCCACCCCCGCCCCTGGCCTTGGCCCTCAAATTCTTCCAGCCTCTAGCCTAATGCCAAAGCTGCTTCTATATTTTCGGATATTTGTTATAGCAACAACCCCACTTTTGACACCAATTTTCTGTTGTAGTCCATTGTATGTCACCATAAGAGAATATCACAGACTAGTTGTTTTATAAAGAACAGAAGGGCCTGTGAGGTTAGGAGCAGCATTAGTAATCTTCATAGTGCCTTTACAGTTTTCCTTCCATTGTCCCATTGAATAGCCTCTGACTTTGTAGTATACATGCTAATCCCCTTATCAATTGATCATTTAGCCACGTCCTTGGTTTCTTCTCTTGAAAATGTTCTTTCATTCTCTACCACTAATCCAGGTTGATAATTCTTCAAATTTACTCTTTAATTATAAATTTCATCTTTATATAATTAATTTCTTCTCATATTTTGCTATGTGCAATTAAAAGAAGCAATGCAGCACCCTGAGTGTTTTGCTGCTTAGATGCTTTCCCCACCAGATATCCTAGTTCATTGTCCTTAAATTTTGCCTTCCACAAAGCCCTCAGGCATGAGCACAATTCATTCAAGCTCTTCACCACTTTGAAATGAGGATGGCCTTTACTACAGTTTCCAATAAGATAGTCCTCATTTCTGTCTAAAACCTCATCAGAATTGCCTTTACTGTTCATATTTCTACCCACATTCTGATCAGGACTACTTAAGTAATATCTAAGAAGTTTCAGATTTCCTCTACACCACTCCTCTTTTCTGAGACGTCACTAGAATTGCCCTTAATGCTCCATTCACAGCAATACAGACTTTTTCAGGCTTGCTTCTCCAAATTCTTCCAGCCTCTAGCCTAATACCAAAGCTGCTTCTATATTTTCGGATATTTGTTATAGCAACAACCCCACTTTTGACACCAATTTTCTGTTGTAGTCCATTGTATGTCACCATAAGAGAATATCACAAACTAGTTGTTTTATAAAAAACAGAAATCTATTTCATACAGGCTGGGGAATTCAAGATCAAAATGTCATGTCAGGCAAGAGAGCAAGAAAGAGGCACTGGGGCAAAATTTAATCTTTTATAAGAAATCCACTCTTGTACAAAATGAACTCACTCCTTATATAGTAAATCTTGCCCTGCAATAGCTAATGTATTGATGAGGGAAGAGGATTCATGGCCTAATCTCCTCTTTTTAATCAACATCTTAATAATGTTACAAGGCAATTAAATTTGCACATGAATTGAGGAGGGGACATTCACATCATAACAGCAGGGAAGGTGATATACCTCTCCAATCTAGACCTTATTTTCTTTCAACAGTGTTTTGTAGTTTTCAACATATGGAACTTGCACATATGCTGTTAGATGTATACCTAAATGCTCTATTTTTATTTTTATTACAAACATTATTATTTTAATTTCAAATTCCAATTGTTCATTGCTGATATGCAGGAATGCAATTAACTTTTATACATTGACCTGATGACATGAAACCTTGCTAAACTCACTTACTACTCCTAAGAGCTTTTTTTTTGTAGGTACTTTGGGACTTTCTACATTGACAATCATGTCATGTGTAAATAGACAGCATTCTTATTCCCTTTTCTATTTGTATGTCCCTTTTTTTCCTGCCTAATTGCACTATCTAGTACTTCTTCCAATAAAATGTTGCATAGAGAAGTGAGAGAGGATGTTCCTGCTTTGTTTTTGAGGCAATTTTGTGACAAATTTACGATTTCTACAATTAAAAATATGTTTGGGCCAGGTGTGGTAAATCGTGGCTGTAATCCCAGCGCTTTGGAAAGCCTAGGTGGGAGGATTGCTTGAGCCCAGGATTTCAAGATCAGCCTGGGCAACATAGTGTCCTGACTAAAAAAATAAAATAAAAAATTAGCTGAATATATTGGCGTGTGACTGAAGTCGCAGCTACTCAGGAGGCTGAGGTGGAAAGAGGCTTAGTCCAGGAGTTTGTGGCTGCAGTGAGCCATAATTTCACCACTGTATCCAGCCTGGGTGACAAATCAAGGCTTTGACTCTAAAAAAAAAATTGAATAAAAATTTTGACAAATAAAAATACGTTTGTAGTTGTTTTTTTTCACATTGACTTTACTAGATTGAATAAATTACCTTCTGTTCCTAGTTTGTTGAGAGTTTTTTATCATGGATATACACTGAATTTTGTTGAATGTTTTTCTGTAATTTACTGAGCTAATAATTTGTTTTTATGTTAGTATGAATTATATTTGTTGACTTTCAAATGATGAATGAGCCTGCATTCACTTGTTCATGATGTTTATATGTTTTATTATATTGCTGGACTTAATTTGCCAATATTTATTTGTAGCTTTTACATCTATTTTCATAAGCAATATTTCTCTGCAGTCTAATTTTCTTTTGATGTATGTATGTGGTTTTAGTCTTAGGGTAATCAAGATCTCATAAAGTCTTCCCTATATTTCACTTTTTTCTGAAGATATTATGTAGAATTCTTGCCAGTTTTTCTTTAAATGTTTGATTGAATTCATCTGAATCTGAAGATTTTTCCCCCCAGAGATTCTTAGTTACAAATTTTCCTAATAAATATAGGACTAGTCAGGTTTTTTCTTTCTTTCTGGTAAAGATTTGAAAAATTGGTTCATTTTATCTTAAATTGTCTAATTTGTGTTCAAAGCTTTTCTTTGTTATTTACTTAATATCTGTGGTATCAGTAAAAATATTTTATTTTTTATTCTTGATATAGGTAATATGTGTCAACTCTTTTCTTGGAATGACTACAGATTTATCAATTTTATTGCTCTGTTCAGAGAACCTACTTTTGATTTCATTTTCTCTATTTTTTAAAATTGTGAACTTTGTTGAATTTTGCTTTTTTAAAATTTTTTCTCCCCTCCTCATTATTTATGTTGACTGGCTCTTTTTTTCTATAGGTTATTTTTATTTTATTTATTTATTCTTTAAGTCGGGATTGCATACATAAGTGGTTTAGGTACAGGCGAAGTTTTGGGCTTCCCATTGGATCTCACTTCCCCTAGATTAGGCCTTATTGATGTTATGTGCCCCTCCTCACAGGTTGTTAAAATGAGAGTAAGATTACTGATTTTATTTCAATCTCCTTTATCAATATTATTACTTAATGATGGCCGGGCTCCATGGCTCAGCCTGTAATCCCAGCACTTTGGGAGGCCAAGGCGAGTGGATTGCCTGAGCCCACGAGTTTGAGACCGCCTGGGCAACTTGGCAAGACCTCGTCTCTACAATAAATCAAAAAATTAGCCGGGCGTGGTAGCACGCGCCTGTAGTTCTGGCTATTTGGAAGGCTGAGGCGGAAGGATTGCCTGAGTCCAGTAGGTTGAGGCTGTGGTAGTCAACAGAGTGAGGCTGGGCAATGGAGTGAGACTCCAACTTTAAAAAAAAGTATTAATTATCACTTATTGTTATAAATTTTTCCCTAAATGTTGCTTTAGCTGGAGCTCATAAATTTTATATTTTTATTTTATTTTGTTCAAAAGATTTGTAAAGACTTACTCTTTGATATATGACTTACTAAGAAGTTGTGTATTTTTTTAATATTTGAAGATTATCTAGATATATTTGTCCTATTGTTTTCTAGTTTAACTCCATATGGTTTAAGAGCATCATTTTATTATTTGAGATTATTCAAAGTTTGTTTTGTTTTATATCCTAGACTTGGTTCTACTTTGATTCATGTTTATATAAACTTGTGAAGCATGTGTATTTCAATATTATTTGCTGTTGTTGCTGTTGTATATTTTAAGATGTATATTTTAAGATGATGGTTAAGTAATTTTTTTTTATTTTAAATATTAAAGATGTGGGGTACAATTCAGGGTTGGGTATACAAATGTTCATTATACAGGTACCCTTGTTAATGAGGTGTGTCTCCCCTCCCCCGGCAGAGACTCAGTATTGCCAAGCCTGCCTCCCCCTTGCCCCTGGCAGTTTCCTACTGCTGCAAATTCAATATTATTGATTGAAATGTTCTGTAAATATCAATTAGGTAAATTTAGTTTACAGTTTTTTCAAGTCATGTATATTTTTATTACATTTTTGCTTACTTGTTCTGTCAATTACTGAGAAAGGCAGGTTGAAGTTATCAATTCTAATTAAGGATTTGACTAGTTCCACTCTCAGATATATCATTTACCTTATGTATTTTTGAAACTCTGTTGTTATGTGCATATAAATGTATGACTGTTATGTATTTTTGGATAATTGACTTCATTATCATTATGTGATGTTTTTCTTTATCTTAATGATCCTTTTTGATCTAGAAACTACTATACCTAAAATAAATTCAGTATCTCCAGTTATTTTTTCTTTAAAGTTTGCATGATATATCATTATCCTGTCACTTTTAGCCTTTTTATGTTTTTACATTTAAGTGGTTTTCTTGTAGATACTGTACAATTGAGTTTTGCTTTATTTTCATTTATTCAGTCTGACAATCCATATTTTTAGCTTATCTGTATAAACCATTCTTTTTTTTTTTTTTTTTTTTGAGTTGGAGTCTCACTCTGTCCCCTAGGTTGGAGTACGTTGACTCACTCATGTCTACTGCAGACTCAACCTGTGGGGCTCAGTTCATGCTTCTGGGTGAGCCTTCCAAGTATAGGCATGCACCACCATGCCAGCCTAATTTAAAAAATTTTTTATATGTGGCAGAGAGGAGGTCTTGCCAAGTTGTTCAGGCTAGGCTTAAGTTGAACCCTCAAGTTGAACCCCTGGGCTTAATTTAAGCAATATTCTCACAATGGCCTCCAAAAGTGATGGTATTACAGGTGTGAGCCACTGCACCCAGCTTCATAAACTACTCATATTTTAAATGTTTGTTTATATAATTACTTTGAAATTTATTATCTTGCTTTCTGCTAATATTCGTGCATTATTTCTTTGTTTCTTTGATCTTCATCATCTTTCATTGGGTTTAATTGAACTATCTTCATATTCCATTTTAGTTCTTCTGTTGACTTAGCTTTTACCTCTTAAAATTTTTTTAGTGGTTGTTCTAGGGTTTAAAACATTCATCTTTAAAGTAATCTATTTTCAACTTCAAGTAATATTTTACTACTTCAAGTTTATTATATAGACCTTATAACAATATACTCCTAATTTCCTGCCCTGTCCTTGGTGCTACTGTTGCCATTTATTTTACTTTTACATACTCTTTAAAAACCAATATATTTTTGCTAACTTTGCATTATACATTCAGTTATCTTTTAGAGAAATCAAAGTAAAAACAATTTTTTATTTTGCCTGAATTTATTGTTTCAGGTGCTCTTTGTCTTTTTTGTGCAGATTTACTTTTCTAACTTTATAGTTTTCCAGCTATCTTATTCTGTCTTACTAAATATTTAACACTTCCTGCAGATTGATCAGTTGGAAAAAATTCCTTTTTAAAAAAGTACACCTCTTTTACTTTGGAAGGATACTTTTGTTGTATTTAGAATTCTAAATTGACTTTTCTTTTTTCTTTCAGCAACTTAAAAACATTACTCAATTGTCTTTTTGATTACATAATTCTTAATGAGAATTCTGCTGTAAATTTTTACCCTTGTTTTTTTAATAATCAGTGTGTCTTTCTCTTTGACTATTCTCCAGATTTTCTCTTTATCTTTGGTTTCCAGCAGTGAATATGACATGCGTAGGTGAAATTTTTAATCATGTTCCTTGATGTTATATAAATTTCTTGGATCCCTAGCTAAGTGTCTATTATTAATCTTGAAAAATTCTTGGATATAATCTCTTCAGATACTATTTTGCTCTTCTCTCTCTTCTCCTCCTGGCATTCCAATTATACATAAATTAGATTATTTGATATTGTCTGAAATATCTCAGATTCTCTATTTTTTTCCACTGTGCATTTCCTTTTGTTTTTCAGGTGAAGTACTTTATACTGAACTATCTTGAGGACCATTTATTATTTCCTCAGCATTTTAGATCTTACTGATTATCCATTGAAGATAATTTTTATCTCATTGTTTTTTTATTATCATTTCCCTTTAATTTTTTACTATAGTTTTCAATTCCAAGATAAAATTGCTTATCTAATATTGCATCTGTATCATATCTAAGGGTAGTTATAATGATGGTTTTGTATCTTCAGAAGTACTCATTCTTGACTTTTTGGTAAATACATTTTATGATGAATACATTTGCCCTGCTAGGCATTTATTATGGAGATTTGAGTGATCTAATAGGGAGTTAAACTAGGCTTGAGTCTTGTTGCTTTAGTAAGCCTCAGTGAACTTTAGGTTTCAAATTTCTCCAGTGATAACTTTTGTTTAGAATGTAAACCAATTTGCTAGATAATTTTATCTCAATATCTATTTCTTTGTTGTCATTGGATCTCCTTGTTCAATTTTAGGTTTCCTTTTATTCTGATATATGGAGAATATAACCTCTCAAAACTCTCCTAATGATAATCCACTGTTATTTCTACTTAAAACTTGATAGTCTTGTAGATGTTGGAGGTAGGCAGAAGACTACAGGACGGTCTCTGATTATCTGATTAGATATTTAGTCTTAGATATTTTAGAGGTGTAGCCTTTACCCACCCTGCTTTTATTGTTGCTTTATCAATGATAGCTTTTTTTGTTTGGTTTGGCTTTATGTTTCTCTCTTCATGGCTGATGCAGATTTCTACACGTGCCCAATAGCTAAGTTTTGCTGCTCTTCCTCTGCATCTTAAGGCTTTAATTTTGTAGAAAATATTATAGAGATAGGTATGAATGTAGTTTCATGGTGCCTGCTTTTTCTTTCTTTCTTATCAGTAACAAAAGAAAAAATTTCAAGATTCTTACTGATCTGCCCTCTTGGTACCTATTGAGATTTCTGAAGGAAAGGGTTGCAAGAGAATAAAAATCTCGTATGTGTGCTGTTCCCAAAGGTTTTACATTCACATATTAGCACACATACAGTCTTTAAGAATTTGTTCAAAGCTTCTAAGTGAGTCCTATTGCAGTCTTATGTGGCATCCTTCAACGTCTTTTCAAAGTAGCAAAACTTAGGACATTTCTTTTGCAGCCATTTGTCTTTCTTAACATCGTTAGTCATTTGCTCTTGACATTCGTTCTGATATGTTAAAAAGTCATTAATTGCAATTTATATGGGTTTATTCTGATATAAGGGTGTGAGTAACACTTTTTCTTTCTTTTTTTAATTTTAAAGATATGGGATACAACTCGGGGTTAGGTACATAAGTGGTCATTGTACAGGTAGAGTTCGAACCTCGCATTGGTCCTCACCTTGCATGGTTTGGAATCAAGTAAGCTTATTTATTTTCTGTCCCTACCACCTGCCCCCAGCAGTGTCCTGCTCCTACCAATCCCCCCCCCCCCACCACCACCACCACTTTTTTTCACAAAGCAGGATTTATTGAGAAGACAGAAAAGCTCTCAGAGCAGGAGAGGACCCGAGGGGGTTGCCTTGCCAATACCTTTCTTGCAGTATTATGATAAATACTCAGGGTCCACTTATGAATATAAACATGTGGTACTTAGTTTGTTTTCTGTGATAGATCACTGAGCATGATAGACTCTAAATTCAACCAAGTTACTGCAAAGTCCATAATTTTGTCCTGCTGTGGCTGCATAATATTCCATTATGTATATGTACCACATTTTCTTTATCCAGTTCACTTTCAATGGGCAGCACAGTTAGTTCCATGTTTTTGCTATTGTGAATAGTGTTACAATAAACATGCATGCATAAGTTTCTTTTTTGTAGAATGATTTGAGTTACTTTGAATATATTCCCAGAAGATGGATTGCTGGGTTGTATGGCAGGTCGATTCCTAGGTCTTTTAGAAATCACAACACTGTTTTCCACAGAGGTTGTACTAATTTACACTCCCACCAATAGTGTGGAAGCATTTCCTTTTCCACGTATCCTCTCCAGCATCTGTTGATTTTGATTTATTAATGATGGCCATCCTGACTGGAGTTAGGTGATATCTCAGTGTGGTTTTGATCCTTAGTTTCTCTGACGATTAGTGAGGCTGAGCATTTTTCATGTATTTGTTGGCCGCTTATATGTCTTCTTCTGGGAAGTGTCTATTCAAACCTTTTGCCCACTTTTTAATAGGGCTGTTTGTTTTTTTTCCTTTTGGAACATTTGAATTGTTTGTAGATCCTGGGTGCTAGGCCTTTGTCAGATATACAGTTGGCAAATATTTTTTCCCATTATTTTGGCTGTCTCCCCACTCTCTTGATGGTTCTTTTGCTTTGCAGAACTTTTCATTTTGAAGAGATCCCACTTATCTATCTTAATCTCTTATGACATGGGCTTTTGGTGTTTTGATCAGGCATAGGTTGCCTATTCCAATTTCTATAAGGGTGTCTCCTGCATTTTCTAAGATTTTTATAGTTTGAGGTTTTACATTTAAATCTTTAATTCATTTAGAGTTGATTTTTGTGTATGGTGATACGTAGGCGTCCTGTTTCAATCTTCTACATGTAGTCAGCCAGTTTTCCCAGCACTATTCACTGAATAGTTTCTCCTCTCCCTGGTGGTTTTGGTGGAGGCTGTGTTGAAGATGAGTTTTGATTATTGTAGCCTTACAAAATAAAGTTCAAAGTCTAGAAAGGTGATACTTCCCGCTTTTCTTTTGCTGAGGATTGTTTTGGCTATTTATGGTCATTTATGTTTTCATATGAATTTCTGTATTGTCATTTCCACGTCTGAGAAGAATGATGCTGGTAATTTAATAGATATTGCATTAAATCTGTAGATTGCCTTGGGTAGGATGGACATCTTAGCAATGTTGATTCTTCCGATCCATGAGCATGGAATATTTTTCATTTGTTTGTGTCATCTTTGATTTCTTTGAGCAATGTTTTGTACTTTTCATTGTAAAGGTCTTTCACTTCTCTGGTTAGGAAAATGCTGAGGTATTACTCTTTTGTGTGTGTGGCTATTGTGAGTGGAATTGTGCTTTTTATTTGGTTCTCTGCCTGTTTGTTACTGGTGTATAAAAATGCAACTATCTATTGCACATTGACTTTGTACCATGAAACTTTGCCAAAATCCTTTATCAGTAAAAAAGAGGTTTTGACAGATTCGCTTGGAGTTTCAAGGTGTAGGACCATATCATCAGCAAAGAGGGGTAACTTAACTTCCTCTTTTCTTATTTGGATATACCTGATTTCCTTCTCTTGTCTGATTGCTCTACTTAAGACTTCCAACACTATGTTGAACAGGAAGGGAGAGAGTGGGCAGTCTTGTCTCGTCCTGATTTTCAGAAGAAGCGCTTCCAATTTCTGTCCATTTAGCAACGTGTTGGCTGTGGGTTTATCATATATGACTCTTACTATTTTGAGGTATGTTCTCTCTATGCCTAGGTGTTTAAGGGTTTTTATCAAGAAGGAATACTGGATTTTGTCAAAAGCTTTTTCTGTGTCTGGTGATATTATCTTTTTACATTGGTTTTTGTATTTACATTGGTTGATGTATTTATGTCTTATGGATGTTGTACCAGCTCTGCATCTTGGGGTTGAAGCCTAGTTAGTCTTAGTGGACAATTTTTGAGATGTGTTGCTTGCTAGAATCTTCTTTAGAAATTTTGCAACTATGTTTATCAGGGATATTGGTCTGTAGTTCTCTTTATTTGTTGAATCTTTACTTGGTTTGGATATCAGTGTAATATTAGCTTCATAAAATGATTTGAGTTCTGTCTCTCTTGATTGCCTGGAATACTTTCAATAGGATTGATATCAGCTCCTCCTTGTATGTTTTGTAGAGTTTCACTTGGAAGTCATCTGGTCCAGGGCTTTTTTTTTTTTTTTGTACACAATTTTCTTGTGATGGAGTCAATTTCTTGGGTTGTTATTGATCTATTTAGGTTCTCAATTTTCCTTGTATCAACCCTGGGCAGTTGTATGATGTCAGAAAGTCCTCCATTTTATTTATATGTTCAAGTTTATTTCTATTAAGATATGCATGATAATCTTTTGTATTTCTTGGAGGTCAGTTGTGCCTTGATCTTTTGTATTTCTGATTGTGTTTATTTAGGCTTTTTAATCTAGTTTTCTCGGTCAATCTGTCTAGGAAATTCCTCAATCTTGTTTGACCTTTCAGAGAACTAGCTTTTTGGTTTATTAATATTTTCTACGACATTTAATCTAATGTCCTGTATTTGGGCTTGTACTTTGGTAATCTGAAGTCTTATGCTGAAGTCAAGTCTTTGGTCTTCTTGCCTGTCCAGCTCCCTTAGGTGACTTTTTAGGTTGTTAACTTGTGATCTTTCTATTTCTTTTGATATGTGCATAGAGTTATAAATTCTCCTCTCAGCACTGATTTCATGGCATTCTAGAGGTTTTGGTCAGATGTGCCTTTGTTTTTATTTGTTTCCAGGAATATTTTAATTTCTGTTTGATTTCTGTGTATCCAGGAGTTACTCAACATCATGCTCCTTAGTGTCCATGTCTTCATGTGTTTTGGGGGAATTTTGTCAGTGATGACATTTATTTTTATTCCACTGTGGTCTGAGAAGGTACATGGCAGTATTTCAATCTTATGAAATTTCTTTATGCTTGATTTATGGCCTAGGATGTGGTTAATATCAGAGTATGTTCCATGTGGTGATGAATAGAATGTATATGCAATAGTTGTTGAGTGGAGTGTTCTGTAGGCTTCTATTAAGTCCATTTGGTCAAGATTCTAGTTGATGTTCCAGATCTCCTTGTTGACATTTTTAGCCTCTAAGATCTATATAGGGTTGTTTGTAGGGCACTAAGTCCCCAGCTATAATAGTGTTTGAGTCAATATCTTTTTTTTTTTTTGAGTTGGAGTCTCACTCCGTCGCCCAGACTGGAGTGCAGTGGCCGCTCCCGGCAACCGCAGCCTCAACCTGCTGGGCTCCGACGATCCTTCCTCCTCAGCCTTCCGAGTAGTAGCCAGAATTACAGGCATGTGCTACCATGCCCGGCTAATTTTTTGATTTACTGTAGAGATGAGGTCTCGCCAAGTTGCCCAGGCAGGTCTCAGACCCGCGGGCTCAGGCAATCCACTCACCTCAGCCTCCCAAAGCGCGGGATTACAGGCTGAGCCACCAAGCCCGGCTGAGTCAATATCTTTTTTAGTTTACTTAGTAGTTGCTTTATAAAACCTGGAGCTCCTGTGTTGGGTGCATATATGTTTAGGATGGATATTTCTTATTGATGGATTGAACCTTTTATCATTATGTAGTGACCTTCCATATCTTTTTAAATTCTTGATAGTTTGATTGTTTGTTTTGTTTGATATTAAAATTGTGGCTCCTGCCTTTTGTTGTGGTCTGTTCATCAGAAAGTTTGTTTTCCATCCTCCAATTTTGAGTCTGTGTGTATCTTTTGTAGTTAGATGTGTTTCCTGGAGTTAGCATATTGTTGAATCATACTCTTTTATCCAATTTGCCATTCTATGTCTTTTCAGCAGTGCATTCTATCCATTCATGTCAGGCTGATTATCAGGATGTGAGTTTATTCCTGTCATGAGGCTCTTATAAAGTTTGTTTGTTTGTTTGTTTTCTTTTATTTTTGGAGTTGATATATGTGTTTCTATTTTGCAGTCATGATATATACTGTGTTGATTATGTGTTTTCCTGAATTCTTGGGAAGTGCGTGATCATTCTTTTTTCTTCTTTCTTCTGTGCTTAATACCTTCTTAAGTGTCTCCTGTAGGGTTGCTCTAGAAGCAGCATAAACAACAAGGGATTGGATGTCTGGGAAGGATTTTAATTCTCCGTTGCTGATAAAGCTTAGCTTAGTTAGGTATGAAATTCTTGGTTGGAATTATTTATCTTTGAGGAGTTTGCAGATTGGGCTCCAGATCCTTCTACCCTGTAGTGTTTCCATAGATAAATCTGCTGCTATTGTAATTGGTCTTCCCTGGTAGGTAATCTGACCTTTCTCTCTCATTGCTTTAGAATTTTTTCTTTTATACCTACCTGGTATAAATGAATTACTATGTGTCTAGGGGTTGATCTTCTCATTAGATGCCTTGCATGAGTTCTCTGAATCTTTTGTGTGGGGATAGTGGAGGTTTCTCTGATGAGGTGAGAAAAGTTTTCTTGGAAGACCTCATGGAATGTTTATTCCAAGGTGTTCTCTGTCTCCTATTCTGCTTCGAGTATATTGATCAGGCATAAGTTCACTCTCTTAATATAATCACACATCTCTTAGAGGTTTTGTTCTTTCTTTTTAAGCTTCCTTTCTATATTTTTCATAGATTGGGTTAGTTCCATATTTCTGTTTTTAAGCTCTGAGATTTTTTCTTCTGCTTGCTTAATTCTGCTTTCCATGCTTGTCAGTTTATTATTTATTTCATGGACAGTATTCTTAATGATCAACACATCTTCAGCTTGCCTTTCTTGATTCTCTTTCATCCTCTCCAATCATTCCTTGATCTCTGCAATTGTGAGACCACTTGTTCTGAGCACTCTTCATTGTTTGAGTTCCAAAATCTGTATTCTCCAGTACCATCCTT
>CAUYQG010259708.1:0-17418 GCA_963574415.1 Tarsius wallacei | reverse complement strand
CAGTCTTCCAAGTAGCTGGAATTACAGGCACGCGCTACCACACCCGGCTAATTTTTGATTTATCGTAGAGAGGAGGTCTCGCCAAGTTGCCTAGGCGGGTCTCGAACCCGCGGG
Organism: Tarsius wallacei; assembly: GCA_963574415.1. Taxonomy (NCBI): domain Eukaryota; kingdom Metazoa; phylum Chordata; class Mammalia; order Primates; family Tarsiidae; genus Tarsius; species Tarsius wallacei. The sequence goes on along the minus strand of CAUYQG010259708.1, from coordinate 17,304 downwards.
CTCAGGCAATCCACTCACCTCAGCCTCCCCAAGCGAGGGATTACAGGCTGAGCCACCCACCGAGCCCGGCTTAAAATGTATGCTTTTGACGCCAACAAGCCTGAGTTCAAATCGTAGCTCCATACCTCCCCAGGTGAGCAGCCTTGGGTGAGTCCAGTCCCCACCCTCAGCCTCTGCCAATCTGTGAAATGGATTAATAATAACATTATCTACCTCCCAAGGCTGTTCAGAAGAGCTCCATGAGATGAGGCATGGAAAGGGCTTGTCAGGTAGCACACAGGATATTAGTCATGATTGCTATCCTTATTGGGATTTTTTTTTTTTAAGTCTGGGTCTCTGTGGCCCAGGCTGGAGCACCGTAGAATGACCACAGCTCACTGCAGCATCAATCTCCTGGGCTCAGGTGATCCTCCCACCTCAGTCTTCCTAGTAGGTGCATGGCTAGCTAATTTTTTTTTAATGTTTCTAGAGATGGGATCTCACCATGTTGTCCAGGTTGGTCTCGAACTCCTGTGTTCGAACAATTCTCCCGCCTTGGTCTCCCAAAGAGCTGGGATTACAGGCATAAGCCACCATGCCCAGCCCTATTGTGACTTTTCTAATAGAAGGGAGGAGAATTCAAAGCCTCACTCTCAGAATACTCTGAGCGACTGGCATGCCCGTTCCCTCTTTTCACCAGCCTGCACCTCATCCTAGATGAGCCCGCACCTCATCCAGGCAAGGCACCCAGCAGAAGCCCCGCCCTGTTGGGGCAGGCGTTATCTGGTCACGGAGGTGCCAGCGACTGGCTCCGGGACCCAGCCCACGCCCAGGGAGTGCTGGTTTGTCAGGTTGGCCCAGCATTCACCAGTTGCGGACTTGTTATACAAGGTGTGGGGCTCCCGAGAAGGAATGCAGGACATTGGGCCAGACCATCGCCAGGTACCACATACACACCTCTTCCGGAACAGCAGGGGCCGGCTGGCGGAGAAGCGCTCAGTGCTGGCCCTGTCACTTCACATCCCAGCCCTCCACCTCACTCCCGCTCCCAGCCTGTAGTAAAGGCAACCTGATCCCCTCCCCTAGGCTGGACTCACAGTACCTCCTTGACTCCCTCAACACCAAAGGCCTGGCTCATCCCAGAGGTTCATACTCCCCCAACATGCCAAACCCCAGAAAGTCTGAGCTGAGAGGAGGCTCCTAGGAGTGAGGTCCCCACTCTGACCACCTCAGACTTCTGAGGTTCTGAGAAAGAGCTTCAGGGTCAGTTTGACTAAGGAGGGCAGGGCCACTGGGGGATAGTCCCATGCAGTTTGGATCATATTTTAACCTTTCACCTGCAGTTGCCTCAGCCCAAAGGGGATCCTGGCAGAAAAAGAAGTCTTAATACCACTAATCTAGACAATTTCAGGGCTGTAATTATCTCTGCCTATCATCCCAGGTGTGGTCACGCCCAGACATGAGCCTCAGAAAGGATTCTATGAAGTGCTGCCTCTTAGCTGTGTGACCTCAGACTGTGTACCTCTCTGAGCCTCAATTTCTTCCTCCATAGGATGGGAACCGTATTCACCCACCTCACAGGACTGTGATGATAACCCAATATTCACAGAGCAACTAAAGTTGCGCTCACAGCTGGGCACACGGCAAGCCTGTGATCAAAGGTACCTCCCACTGCAATTGGTGTTGCCATCACATTCCTCTGGGATTTGGAGAATCAGGCCCATGGTTTGTCAAAGAGGAGAGACTGGGTCCCATTCTCTGAGAGTCTCCCGAGTCATCCAAGCCTCTGTGTGGATACCAACCTGGGTCACAGCCCGACGCCAGCCCAGGGCTAATGTTACCGCTCAGAAACCCAAGCTGGGCTATATGGTGATTCCGGGGCCATCAGAAAGTGGCCCAGGATTTGGGGGTCACACAGGGCTCGTTTGTTCAAATCCCAGCTCCCCCACTGGGTGCCCATGACACATGAGTCCCCTCTCTGGGCCTCAGTTTCCTCATCTGTAAAACGAGGGTGGTCAGGAGTCTTTGGAGAGGTTCCTCCTCTTTGAGGATAGGCTAGCCGGCAACTTGGAGGCACTTGGGGAGGAGTCTGATGCCACCAGCTCTGGCTGGGCTCAGCTCCAGGGCCCAGACATAGGGGAAGGGTGAGGGGCACAGGGAAGGACCTCTGGGCACCTGGCCAGCCCTAGGCATCTCCTTTACCTAGGGGCTGGTAAGTGATGCACTATGAATGCATGCATGAGGGGTGAGTGGGCAGACGAACCAGGCAAGGTGCCCTGAGCTTGGGCACATCCAGCCAGCCCTCAGAGGCCAGAGGCAACCTTGCTGGCTCCTAGCCTCTTCCTCCCTGCCTCTTCCTCCCCACCTCCAGTTTGACACTCCGGAGGAGAGGAGCCTCAGTCACGTTGCATGGCCCGGGCCGGACCAAGCCCCTGGGACACCAGAAAGCATCATCCTTCCAAACATCTCCTAGGACCGACTGCAGCACCTCACATAAAGACGGGCACTTGGAGGCTCTCTGTCATGGATGGGCTGAGAGTCCCCGGTGGCACCTGGACCACGAGTATAAACCCCATCAGCTGTGTGCACAGCCTCCCCTTCAAGATAACGCCCGGTGGCGAAATCCCAGGGACCCCAGCTGGCCCCAAGGAGGCCTCACAGGGCAGGGCCTGGACCCACGTGAGATGTCCTGGCCAGGAGAGAGGTCTTCTTGAGAGGAAGGCACCCAGAGAGGATACACCCAGGACTCAGGCGGACACAGAAGAAACCACGCAGAAATGCAGCAGCCGTCGGGAACACACCCACATCTCCCTGCCGGAGTGTCCCGGACTGACGTGCAGCCTAGTCCTGGGCGCTGGGGGTCCCCGGGACCGGCTGCACCCCGCCCGCCGCGCGCGGGCCTCCACACGCGCCCCGCCGGCGCCGAGCCTCGGGTCACGGCTCCCACTGAGCGCACTCACCCGCGGGTCTCGGCCTCCCGCTCTCGATCCGGATCTGCCGGCGCCACAACCTCAGCTCTGACCGCGAGGTCCCGCGGCCCAACCCTTTAACCCCGCCCGGCCGCGCCGAGAGGTCCGCCCCGGACACGCCCCTCGGACACTCCCCCCCTCGGACACGCCCCGGCTGCCTCTGGGCGGGGACAGAGCGCAGCCCCAGAAGATGGAGAGCGGGAGAAACCGAGGCGTGGAGGGGTGGAGAGAGACAGAAAGGGGACACCTAGACTCTAGGTGAACATCTCTCGACTGAGATGGAGAGGTGGAGACAGAGACAGACCTGGGACACCTGGAAGCCCCAAACCATCGGGCCTCCCTCCGTCCTGCTCCCGCTTGGCCCCGTTAACGCCCACTTCCCCCATCTGGGCCGCCCTCCTTCCGTGACAGCAACCCCTACGGCCCCCGCCTCAGGGTTTTCTCCCTAGCTTTGGACAGAGGTCCCTAAGCCATCACCCTTGGGGCCCCACTGGGCCCCAGGAGTCTCCTCTGGGGCCGCCAGGCATTCTCAGACTCCAGCAGCCCTTGGGAGCCAGCCCTTCCCCTCTCTGGATCCTGGGCCCAACCTCTTACCACCCTCGAGGTCCTATACCGCTCGAGGTCCTGCAGCCAGCAGCAACCTCTCCCTCCAGGAAGACCTCCAGCCTCAACAGGCAGGCACCAGCCTGGCTCTGCTCTCCACCCCACCCTCACTGCCAGACACCTTGACCCTCCAGCCCGGATGTTGTCCTTGGCCTACCCAGCTGCCCCAGATGTGTCCAGACGGCGTCAGCCCCGCCTCTGGATGTGTCCTCCTGGGTCGGTGGGTGAGGAGGTGGGTGACTGACCTCAGCAAGTGGGCAGACAGATGAAAGGGCAAGTGTAAGAAGCCTCACTTGCCCCAGCAGATGGTAAACTCGGATTTCTTTATCCCTCTTTATTTCAAGTTTGCTCTCTCATTGGGTGCTGGGCCCCAGTGGAGCAGCGGGGAAAAAGACTGGGACATGCTTCTAGGTGAAGAGGAGGAGCCGCAATTAATTGAAGCTTTGCTGCTTGGAGAAGGCAGAAGCAAGGCCAGGGAAGGCTACGTGAAGGATGTGACATTTGAGCTGGGACCGCAGGGAGAGGTTGGATTTCAACAGGTGCAGGAGAGGGGGTGGGGCTCAGGCCCAGAGAAACCGGAAGGCGTGGCTTGGCAGGTAGCTTTCCCTGGCCTTGAGGTGTGGGAGGTGAGGATGCTGGAGGGGTGCAGGGGTTGACTGTGAGGGGCCTTGAAGGCCAGCTTGAGTGGCTTGGGGTTGGTCTCATGGGCAATGGGAAGATATGGATGGTGCTTAGGCAGGGGAGGTGCCCCCTGTTGGTTGGTTTGTTTTAAAGTTCATTAGAGCTTTTTTTGTTTTTTAGAAAAAATTAATTTGGAAAGATTATTTATGTATTTATTTTTAGTTAGATTCTCTGGGCATTCTGGGAGTGCAGTGCCATGATCGTGGCTCACCACAGCCTCAACCTCCTGAGCTCAGGCGATCCTTCTGTCTCCGCCTCCCAAGTAGCTGGGACTACAGGTGCATGACACCATGCCGAGTTAATTTTTTTTTTTTTTTTAACTTTTGTAGAGATGAGTTCTCTCTATGTTGCCCAGGCTGGTCTCAAATTCCTGGGCTCAATTGCTCCTTCCACCTCGGCCTCCAAAAGTACTGAGATTACAGATGTGTGCCACCGTGCCCAGCCCAGAGCCTTTTTTTGGAGACACTTTGGAAAATGCTGAAATTCACAAAGAGCAAAGAGTTTGAGAGGGACCCCTCCAGTGGCTGAAGAGGGCAGGGGCAGAGGGTGGGGTAGCTGAGAGCTGGGAGGAGTCTAGGGCTGAGGTACAGGAGGTTATCACCATTGGTCACTGGCTAAATGTGGGATTCCAAGAAATAGAGAAGGAGAGGAAGAGCGGGCATTCCCACCTCTTCCCCAATGCTCCTCCCCCACCCCCACCCCGGCTTCTCTGCCCTCAGAGGATGGAGACCAGAAAGGAGGAACAAGTCAAAAGTCCTGAGGGAGGAGGGACTGAGAGTGGGCTACCAACTGGGTGGCCTTGCCTTCCCCTAAAGATAAAATGGCAGAGAATGGATGATGAGGTGAGCAGGGGAAGTGCCGCCTGTTGGTTGGTTTGTTTTAAAGCTCACTAGGGCTTAATTTTAATTAATTAATTTTTAAATTTACTTTATTTTATTTCTGGAGTGCAGTGGCACGATCATGGCTATGACATCCTCAGCCTGCTGGGTTCATTTGAACCTTCCGTCTCAGCCTCCCAAGTAGATGAAACTACAGGCACGTGCCACCACGCCCAGCTCATTTTTGGATTTATCGTAGAGGTGAAATCTCATCAAGTTTCCCAGGCTGGTCTCAAACCCGTGGGCTCAGGCAATCCTCTCGCCTCCGCCTCCCAAGTTCTGGGATTATAGGCACAACCCACCCTGCCCAGCTAATGTTTTAACTTATAATTGACACAGTTACAGCTTGAGCCCGGTGTGGTATCTGCAAGGTGTTCAGCCCCACCCCTGACACAGAGCACGGCTGGACAAACATCAGTTCTTTGAGTCTGCAGCTTGATTTGGGCTAGCCCAGCGGTTCACAATCAGAGCAGATGTGCCCCCAGGGAACATCTGGCAATGTCCGGAGACACTTGGTTGTCACACTGTTGCAGGGGGTGGGGGAGGGAAGGGGAAGAAGAGTGCTGCCAGCATCTAGTGGGTGGAGACCAGAGACGCTGCTTCACAGTCTATGATGCACCGGATATGCTCCCCCCACCCCAGAGAATCATCCAGCTTCAAATGTTGACAGTGCCAGGGTTGAGAAACCTGGGTCACCTGCAGTCTAAAAGGCCCGTGGGATGTTCAGGGAGACACCCAGGAGGCAGCTGGGCCTAGCATGAGAGCACCTCATGAGAAGTGTGTCTGTGAGTCACCTGCATCCAGGAGACAGTGACTGTCATGGGAGTGGGTCATGAGGTCGTTTGGGAGGGAGGTGGACAGAAAAGAGGAGGTGGAGACCAAGGTGTTGGTCACAGCTGCATCTAGAGAGAGGACAGGACGTGTAATGGGACTGGGGGTGGAGATTAAGGTAGAATACTGTCACCTGTACCTAGGAGGTCAGGGAGCCTGGGCCTTAGGAAGGGACAGAGCTGTGTGGTCACCACGTTGCCAGAGTCCAGGCCTCATTGGAAGGAGGTCAGGTGAGAGGGGAAGAAGTGGAGGTGGTAGTTGGACTTCTACCTGGAAAGAGAGTCAGAAAGCTGCCTGGGTGTGGGAGTGGCAGAATATGGTAGGGGCCAGTAAAGGCTGTTCCTGGGGCTCTGGAGGCTCACAGCAGACTTTTGGGGGGCAGAGATAAAAGGAGAGGGATCGCCTCATATTCTGTTGGTGGTAAGCAAAGCAGTTCAGCCACTGTGGAAAACTTGTTGGCAGTTTTCCTCAAAAAGCTAAACACAGGTCAGGTGTGGTGGTTCATGCCTATAATCTCAGCACTTTGGGAGGCCGAGGAGGGAGGATCACTTGAGCCCAAGAGTTCAAGACCAGCCTGGGCAACATAGCGAAAGCTTGTCTCTACAAATAAAAAATATTAGTTGGGCATGGTGGCACATGTCTACAGTCCCAGCTACTCAGGAGGCTGAGGCGGGAGGATCACCCTAGACCAGGAGGCCAAGGCTATGGTGAGCTGGGATCATGCCACTGCACTCCAGCCTGGGTGACAGAGTGAGGCTCCAACTCAAAATCAAACAAAACAAAAAAGCTAAACAGAATTTCCATATGACCCAGAAATTCCACTCCTAGGTATATACCCCAAATAACTGAAAACAGCTACTCATATTCTCATACAAGAATGCTCACAACAATAGCCAAACGTGGAACCCAACCCATATATCCACCAACAGATGAATGGATAAACAAACCATGGTCTAGCCATACAATGGAATAGTTTTAGTCATAAAAAGGAATAAAGTTCTCATCTGTGGCAAGGGTAGATGAGCTTCTCAAATGTACCAAGTGAAAGAAACAGACAAAGTCACACATGGTGTGATTTCCTTTATATAAAATATCCAGGCAAGGTAAATCCATAGAGACTGGAATTGGAGCTGGTTGCCAGGGGCTGGGAGAAGGAAATGGGGAGAAACCCACACCCAAGGGTAATGGTTAAGGGATCTCCTTTTGGGATATCAAAAATGTTTTGGGGTCGGGTGCAGTGGCTCATGTACTTGGGAGGCTGAGATGGGAGGATTCCTTGAGTTCAGGAGTTTGAGATCAGCCTGGGCAACAGAGAAATACCTCGTCTCTACAAAAAATAAAAATAAAAAAATTAGCCAGGTGGGATGGCATACACCTGTAGTTCCAGCTAGCCGCAAGGTTGAGGCAGGAGGATCACTTGAGCCCAGGAGGTCGAGGCTATGGTGACCAGTTTTTGTGCCACTGCAATCCAGCCTGGGTGACAGAGTGAGATCCTCAACTCATAACAAAACAAAAAAACTCAGCCTGTAATTCCAGCACTTTGGGAGGCCAAGACCACTGAATTGTACACTTCTAAATGGTTAATTTTATGTTATGTTCATTTCACCCCAATTTTTTTTTTTTTTTAGTTGGAGTCTCCTTCTCCAGCCCAGGCTGGTATGCAGTGGTACGCTCACGGCCACCGCAACCTCGACTGGCTGGACTCAGGCGATCCTTCCACCTCAGCCTTACAAGTAGCTGGAACTATAGGCTTGGACTACCATGCTCAGCTAATTTTTTGATTCATTGTAGAGATGAGTTCTCTCCATGTTGCCCAGGCTGTTCTCGAACCCGTGGGCTCAGGCAGACAGGCCTCTACCTCTCAAAGTGCTGGGATTACAGGTGTGAGCCACTGCACCTGGCTATTTTTTTTTTTTTTTGTAAAGAGGATTTTGGCAAGAAACAGAAACAGAAGTCTTCAAATGGGGGTAATTTGAAGCAGGTTTAATAAAAGTGCTATTTTCTTTTTATTTTATTTTTATTTGGCATCTCACTCCGTCGCCCAGACTGGAGTGCAGTTCCCGGCCACCGCAGCCTTGACCTGCTGGGCTCCGGCGATTCTTCCATCTCAGCCTTCCAAGTAGCTGGAACTACAGGCACACGCTACCACACCCGGCTAATTTTTTGATTTATTATAGAGATGAGGTCTCGCCAAGTTGCCCAGGCTGTTCTCGGACCCGCGGGCTCAGGCAATCCACTCACCTCAGCCTTCCAAGGCGCAGGATTACAGGCTGAGCCACCGAGCCCGGCAAAAGTGCTATTTTCAAAGGGATAGTGCAGCACCCCAGGGGCTAATAACAGTTGAGAATCGTTACTACCTCTGGGATCTGGGCCTGGAGGCTAAAGAAGTTACTGGAACTTTCCAGAGAGGGCTATGTGGAGAGGACTGCCTGGGGGGGAGCTGTGAACCTTCGGGCGAGAGACCCTGCATGGGCAGAAGATGAAGTATGAATACCCTGACCTCATTCTCCTCCCTCCCGCCAATGCCTGGTGTGGCTCCCCATTGGTTAAACCCAACTGGAAGCCACAAAGCAAGAAGCCCATTGGGTGGTCCATGTAGTTCAGCTTCCTGGGACACAGAAACAGTGGGACAGAGGGTGATTTTCCCCAGCTCCAGCTGGCATACAGCACATATTCATTCAATGAACATGAAGTTTTCAAACAGTGCCAGATGTTGCTCTACCATGAACAAACAGAAATATACAATCTAAAAGGGTATATTCATGGCTGGGTGTGGTGATCCCAGCACTTTAGGAGACCAAGGCGAGAGGATTGCTTGAGCCCAGTAGTCTGAGAACAGCCTGGGCAACATAGCAAGACCTCATCTCTACAAATCATCAAAAAATTAGCCAAGCGTGGTGTGCACCTCTAATCCCAGCTACCTGGGAGGCTGAGGTGGAAGGATCACCTGGCCCAGGAGGTCAAGGCTGCGGTGAGCCGTAATCATGCCACTGCACTCCTGTCTGGTGACAGAGTGAGACCCTTACTCAAAAAAATAAAAATACAAAATAAAATAAAAGGGTATATTCTATGTACACGTGCTATGGAGGAAAATCCAGCAAAGTAAGGAGATGAGAATGATTTCTCTGAGGAGGTGATATTTGAACAGAGACCTTAAAAGACGGAGGAAAAGCATTCCAGGCAGAAGGAACGGCTTGTACAAAGGCCCCAAGGCTGGACTTCACTGGTCCCTTGCACTGAGCAGAATGAGTGAGGGGGAGAGTGGGAGAAGATGAGAGCAGGGAAGTGACAGAACAGATAGCATTGGGCCTGAGGAGCCACTGGAAGGACTTAGGTTATTACTCTGAGGAAGGTGGGAGCCACAGAGGGTTCTGAGCAGAGGAGGGAAGTGGCCTGACAGGTTTTAACAGACTTCCTCTGGCTGCAATATTTTGGCCAGACTAAAGGGGGTGCAAGAGCTTCCTCAGCCTTCACATGCAGAGACTTAGCGTTGCCAAAGGTGGCAGAATTTGGGATTTGTTTCAAAGGTGGTGCTGACGGTCTTCGCTGACAGATTGGATGTGACCAATCCAATTGGCCTGGGCAACATTTAGGCTGGAGTTTTTTTGTTTGTTTTTGTTTGTTTGTTTGTTTTTCTGAGTTGGAGTCTCACTCCGTCGTCGCCCAGACTGGAGTGCAGTGGCCGCTCCCGGCCACCGCAGCCTCGACCTGCTGGGCTCCGGCAATCCTTCCGCCTCAGCCTTCCGAGTAGCTGGAACTACAGGCGCGCGCTACCACTCCCGGCTAATTTTTTGATTTATTGTAGAGATGAGGTCTCGCCAAGTTGCCCAGGTGGGTCTCGAACCCGCGGGCTCAGGCAATCCACTCACCTCAGCCTCCCAAGGCGCGGGATTACAGGTTGAGCCACCGAGTCCGGCTAGGCTGGAGTTTTTAACAGAGTGAACAGAAGAGCGGGGTAGGAAGCGACAGAAATGCAGGCAAATAGCAGGAAGATGAGGGGTGGAGGCACTGTTTCAGTGGAGCAGGAAGACAATTGCTCTAAAGACCCAGGAGGGTGCAGGAAGATGCCTTGGGAGGGTGGAGGGAGAAATCCTTGTCCTCAAAAGCAAGGAAGGAAGGGGGGCGACCGGGGGGAAGGGGCACCTAGGGAGAGGCAGAGAGCCCGGAGGACCGAGGTGGGAGGATCTCTCCTTCCACCCTGGGGATTGGGGGGTGGGGTGACATTCCTCCCTTCTGGGCCAGAAATCTAGTAGTCATTCTGGAGGAGGAGTGATGGGAGCTGAGGAACGAGATTCCTTCTCACCAGCTTTGGCCAGGGAGTTGTCCTCTCTGGCCTTTATCTGGTGTGACCCAGTCCCCTCCCCTCCTCCACACACACCTGCCTCCATTTCCCCATAGTCCTCAAGGATTAATCTTCACCTTCTTCTACAAGGGCCAGGGACACAGGATTTGTAAAGATGGATGGAAAATGATTCTCCTAGGGACACAGCATGCTGAATTCCCCTCAATCAGATTCTACCCTTATACACCTTAGCCAACTAAATGCTCTCCTATCCCTCAGCCAATCATATCTCAATCTTCTGTTTCTTATCAGGTTAGACTCCCGCTCCCTTCCCCTCGGGCAATTAAACGCTGCTCTCTGTCCCTCAGCCAATCAGATGTTGCCTTAGCCAATTAAATTACTCTCCTAACTCTCAGCCAATCAGACTGTCTGCTCCCCTCCCCAACTACTGCCACGATCCCTCAGCCAATCAGATTCTGCCCTCCCCTACCCAGCCTTTCTAAAACAACCCTCTGGTCCCTCCACTAATAAGAATGTCCCTTTAGGGCAAGCCAGCCCGTCTCTGCCATTCACCTATGTCCTTAGGTACACCTCTTAACAAATCTGTGCTTCATTTTTCTCATCTGTAAAACTGGAGTGGTCATCCTGCTTCCCTTGTAAGGTGGCCCAAAAGCTCCAACAGGCATGTGGGTGTGAAAAAGGGTCTGTCCCCAGGAAATGTCCCTTATTAATTCTCTCACACCTCCTCCCTCCCCCTAAAGCTGTGCCCTCTGCTGGAATACCTCTTCCCTGTTTGATGTCTTCTATTCATCCTGCAAAACCCCTGTAGCCCCCCTTCCTCCAGAAACCTTGCAGTGCCTCCTTCCCAGGCTGTACCCTAGCTCCCCATCTGGGCTCTCTCAGCTAACACTGTCCTGACCACATGGGGCTGAGAATGACTGGCTGCAATTGCCCCCAAGCTCGGAACCTCAGAGCCTCAGAGCTGGGTGGCATCTGGGACCCCAGCATCTCCCAGAGTGAGACTGTGCACAGAGTGTAGGTACCCTTCAAATGGTTGCGGACCAACTGACTGAATTAAAAAAAATCAATTTTAATACTGATCAGCTGAAGGAGAGTTCAAAATTGAATTTTAGGGGAGGGCAGAACCTGATTTTATATCCCTTAAAATCATGTATATAAATCATGAGCTCATTTTTCAGGGGAGACTGAGAGCTGTAGCTTTCACCAGATTTTGGGAGGAACAACAACAACAAAAAAGAGTGAAGAACTTTTTTTTATAAATTGGATGCCCAGAAGTGGGTAGTGATTTGCCCAAGGTTACACAGCCTGGTAGGAACAGAGTTAGGGCTCGAACTCCGGTGGCCCATCTGAGGAGCTTCCCTAGATTCTGGTGATGAGCCTTCCTCCTCGTGAGCTGATTTAGGGGGAAAGAACATTCAAATTTATAATAATAAGCCTCCTGGCCAGTCAGTCTACAGATGTTTCCTAAACAGTGTGCCAGGCACTGGTGTTAGCCCTAGGGATACAGCACTGTGCAGGACAGGTCCTTAACCTCATGGAGTTTCCAACCAACTGGGGGAGGCAGCAATAAACAAGCAGATCAATAATATAGTATCAGATAGAGATCTGAGAAAATAAGATGAGGTCACAGGGAGGGACCGGAAACCTAGTTTACATACGGTAGTCAGGGCAGGCTTCTAGGAGGAAGCCATGTTTGAATGATCCCTGAATGATAGGAAGACATGAATATTCCAACCAAAGTGAGCAGTAAGCTTAAAGGCCCTGGGACTGGAATGAGGGTGGCATTCTCAAGAAGCCAGAGGCCAGGGGGCTGGCAGGAGGCGAGTAGGAGATAGAGAGGTTGATAGAAGCCAGGTGGTGAAGGTTCTTTTTTTTTTTTAATAAGTTGGGGTATCACTCTGTTGCCCAGGCTGAAGTACAGTGGCATGATCATGGCTCACCGCAGCCTCAACCTCCCGGGCTCAGGTGATCCTTCCGCCTCAGCCTCTCAAGTAGCTGGGACCACAGGCACGCGCCACCATGCCCAGCTAAATTTTTGATTTTTTTTGTGGAGACGAGGTCTTGCTCTGTTGCCTCGGCTGGGCAAACTCCTGGGCTCAACTGATCCTCCCACCTTGGCCTCCCAAAGTACAGGGATTACAGGTGTGGGCCACTGCACCCAGCCCAGATGGTGAGGATTCTTATAGTGAGGATTCTTATGGGACTCCACCGTGTGCAAGGCAGAAATCAGATAGAAAGAGGAAGGGAGCCCAGAGCAGAGGAACCAGCAGCAGCCGATGGCTAGAGGCAGGGAAGTGTTGGGCACACCGCCTCATTGGAGGCACCAGAAATCACCCTGCTTGTGGCTGCGCTGTATAAACAGAAGAGCAGAGAGGGGGAGTGAGTAGGCTGGGGCAAAGGTGGCCCAGCCACTTCATCAGGGAACCAGTTGCTGTCATCCATGAGCACAGGCCACTGCAGGCTGAATCAGCAAGCATTTGCATTGCCAAAGGTCAGCTCCCCAAAGAACAGAGCGAGACAGCAGCAAACTGTCTCCCAAGAGAACCTGTCTGGCTTTTTTTTTTTTTTTTCAGTTGGAGGTCTCACTCTGTCGCCCAGGCTGGAGTGCAGTGGCACAATCACAGCTCAGCACAGCCTCGAATTCCTAGGCTCTGTCGGTCCTTCTGTCTCAGCCTCCCGAGAAGCAGGGACTACAGACATTGTGCTACCATACTAATTTTTTTTATTTTTTTAGAGATGAGGTTTCACTGTGTTGCCCGAACTGGTCTTGAACTCCTGGGCTCAAGTCATCCTCCAGCCTTGACCATCCAAAGTGTTAGGATTACAGATGCGAGCCACCGTGCCCAGCAAGAAACTGTCTTTGGAATCTCTCCTCATCAGGAACTTCTCAAAAATGCCTGCAGGCTGGACCCAGGTCTCACTAATTCCTGAGTGACTTTTGGCAAGTTACTTCACTGCTCTGAGCCTCAGTTGGCCAAATCTTGTTTGTTTGCTACATCTGTAAATCAGACACTTACTACGGGCTCCATCCTCTGCCCATGTTATCAAATTCATTCTCCACAGTAAGGCTGTGAGGTAGGGACTTGGATTATGTTCATTTAAAGGTGGAGACACAGAAACTTTAGAGTAAGGAAATGATTTGCCCAAGTTGTGATTTGAACCCAGGTCTGTCAGATTCCAGGGACCATGAGGCTATCTGGGGTCAATTCTAGACCCTCCTTAGCAAGTGGGTGGCACTCAGTGGTCGGTCACTCAGCAGATGGGAGCTATTCTGATGGTCATTAGTCTCTCGGACTGTCATGGACCACGTCTCCTAGCGTCCTTTCTGCAAAATGGGGATGTTAACCCGTCTCCACGTAGAATGTCACGTAGAGGCATCAGAGATATAAAGTGTATAAAAACAAATGAAGCCGGGCTCGGTGGCTCAGCCTGTAATCCCGAGCCTTGGGAGGCTGAGGTGAGTGAATTGCCTGAGCCCGCGGGTTTGAGACCCGCCTGGGCAACTTGGCGAGACCTCATCTCTACAATAAATCAAAAAGTTAGCCGGGCGTGGTAGCACGCACCTGTAGTTCCAGCTACTTGGAAGGCTGAGGCGGAAGGATTGCCGGAGCCCAGCAGGTCGAGGCTGCGGTGGCCGGGAGCGGCACTCCAGTCTGGGTGACAGAGTGAGACTCCAACTCAAAAAACAAAAACAAAAACAAATAAAAACAAATGATAGGGTTTGGCGGTTCCTCAGATAAACAAATGGTGGGGAGTTGGTTGATATGCTTTTGGTTTTTATTTGTTTTTGAGTCGGGATCTCACTGCAGCCTCAACACCCTGGGCTCAGGTGATCCTTCCACCTCAGCCTCCGGAGTAGCTGGGACTACAGGCACTATCGCATGACCCAGCAATATCACTCCAAGGTACATAACCCAAAGAAATTGAAAACAAGTACTCAAACAAGTACTTGTACACGAATATTTATAACAGTACTCTTCACAATGGCCCCAAACAACTCAAATGGCTATAAATAATAAGTGGAGGCTAGGTGTGGTGGCTCACACCTGTAATCCCAGCATTCCAGTAGGTCAAGGTGGGAGGATTGTTTGAGCTCAGGAGTTCAAGACCACCCTGGGCAACATAGCAAGACCCCAACTGTACAAAAAATAAATAAAAAAATTAGCTGGGTGCACCTGTAGTCCCAGCTACTCAGAAGGCTGAGGAGGAAGGATCACCTGAGCCCAGGAGGTTGAGGCTGTGGTGAGTCATGACTATGCCACTGAGCAACAGAGTGAGACCCTGACTCAAAAAAAAAAAAGATGAGTGGGTAAACAAAATGTGGTCTATCCATACAATGGAATATTATTCAGTCATAAAAAGGAATCAAGTGCTGATAGGTGCTACAACATAGGTGAACCTTGAATTTATGATGCTGAGTGAAAGACACAAAAGGCCACACAGTGTATGATTCCATTTATCTGAAATATCCAGGATAGATACATTCATAGAGACAGAAAGCAGATTGGTAGTTGTCATAGTGGGAGGGGGGAACAGGGAGTTATTGCTCAATGCCTGCGGGTGATGAAATGTTCTGGAACTGGATGGTTCTGGTTGCACAACACTGTGAATGTACTAAATGCTGCTGAATTATATATTTTGAGATGATTAACTTAGTGTTACATGAATTTCACCTCAAATAAACAAATGGTGGGAAGTTGGTTGATACGCTTTTGACTTTTTGTTTTTGAGTTGGGGGTCTCACTCTGTTGCCCAGGCTGGAGCTCAGTGGCACAGTCATGGCTCACTGCAGCCTCAACATCCTGGGCTCAGGTGATCCTTCCGCCTCAGTCTCCAGAGTAGCTGGGACTACAGGCACGCACCACCACACCCGGCTAATTTGGAGGGCTTTTTTTGTAGAGATGAGATCTCACTATGTTACCCAGGCTGGTCTTGAACTCTTGGGCTCCAACAATTTTCCCGCCTCGGCCTTCCAAAGTGCTGGGATTACAGGCATGAGCCACTGCGCCAAGCCGGTCGATACGTTTTCCTATCACCAACTCCTTTGCCACAGTCAGAAAACAAAAGATTATTATTCCCCTTTTAGAGATGAGGAAATCAAGGCACAGAAAGGGGAGGTGCTCTGCCCAAGGATGGGGAAGCCTGGATTGGATCTAGGGTTCTCCTGAACTCAGGCAGATGCCACTCCTCTGGCCAAGAACCACGCAGGTGACAGACATACACAGTGAAGTCACCACCCTTGGGCACAGGTGGCTCAGTGAGAGGGTAGAAAGCAGAACCCAGGATACTGGCCACCCTGGGCTTGTACTTTTTTCCCTGGCCCAAGAGAATCCAGCTAGGGAGGCCCAGAGCTAAGGAATGGTCCTTTATTCAGGCAGAAAACCTTCCTGATTAACCGGGTGTGGTGGCATGCATCTGTAGTCCCAGTCACTCGGGAGACTGAGGCAGGAGGATCACCTGAATTTTTGCCTCTCCATGTCAGTCCTGTGTTGATTGTGCCCCAAAAGACTCAGTCCTGGGGCCAGCCCTCAAACAACTCCCAGTCAAGAGCTTATCAAGTTGGACACAGATGCTTCCAACCTCCTGAGCCGGAGAAAGGAACCTGGAACTGGGAAACCTGAAAGGAGGGAGCCAGGGGAAAAGGAAAGTCTTCCTGCAAACGGGGAAAATGAAAGTGGGTTTTGAAGACTGTATGAGTCCACCAGGTTAAATGAAAAGGCTCACACACTTGACTAGTGAAGATGCAAAGTCATATAATCCCTGGAGAGGGAACATTGGTAATATCTGGTACAATTATATATGCACATATCCACTCAGAGAAAAGTGAAATGAGCCAGTCACAAGGACAAATATTGTATGATTCCATTTGTATGAGGTCCCTAGAGTAGACAAATTCATAAAGATAAAGTAGAATGGGAGTGGAGGGTGCCAGGGCCAGGAGGGAGGAGGAAACAGGAAGTAAGTGTTTAATGGGGGACAGGTTTCAGCTGGAGATGAAAATGTTGTAGAAATGTATGGTGGTGATGATTTTCCAACAATGTGAATGTACTTAATGACATAGAACGGTACACTTAAACATTGTTAAAATGAGCCGGGTGCCACTGCACTGCTATAATCTCAGCACTTTGGGACACTTAGGTAGGAGGATTACTTGAGGCCAGGAGTTTGAGACCAGCCTTGAAAACATAGGACTACCTCGTTGCCACAAAAAATGAAGAAGTTAGCCAAGTGTGGTGGCATGCACCTTCAGTTCCAGCCACTCAGAAGGCTGAGGTGAAAGTGTCGTCTGAACCCAGGAGGTTGAGGCTGCGGTGAGCTGATTGTGTCACTGCACTCTAGCCCAGGCAACAGAGCAAGACCTTGTCTCTTAAAAAAAGAAAACACCGGGCATGGTGGATCACACCTGTAATTCCAGCACTTGGGAGACTGAGGCAGGCAAATTGCTTGAACCCAGGAGTTTGAGTCCATACTGGGCAGCATAATGAGACCTTGTCTTTACAAAATAATAATAATAATAATAATAATAATAATAATAATAATAATAAGCCAGGTGTGGTGATGCATGCCTATAGTCCCAGCAACTTAGGAGGCTGAGGCAGAAGAATCACCTGAGCCCAGGAGGTCAAGGCTGCCAGGAGCCCTTATCATTGTGATCATGACAGAGTGAGACTACAACTCAAAAAAAAAAAAAAAAAAGGATTTCCAATTTGTATTCAGTGAAAAGACCTAGAAACAATAGCAAACCTACAAAACCAGTAGCCATGAGCAAGCTCTAGAACCTCGATTGTTGTCTCTAAGTACCATTTTCCAGCCAGGCTCAGTGGCTCAGCCTGTAATCCCGCGCCTTGGGAGGCTGAGGTGAGTGGATTGCCTGAGCCCGCGGGTTCAAGACCTGCCTGGGCAACTTGGTGAGACCTCATCTCTACAATAAATCAAAAATTAGCCGGGCGTGGTAGCGCGCGCCTGTAGTTCCAGCTACTCGGAAGGCTGAGGCGGAAGGATCGCCGGAGCCCAGCAGGTCGAGGCTGCGGGGGCCGGGAGCGGCCACTGCACTCCAGTC
>CAUYQG010259706.1:0-48546 GCA_963574415.1 Tarsius wallacei | reverse complement strand
ACTTTGCAGCAACTTGGATGGATTTAGAGTCGATCATACTCAGTGATCTATCACAGAAACAAAGAACAGAGTACCATGTGTTCTCACTCACAAGCAGACCGTGAACAATTATAATACTATAAGAAAGGAATTGGCAGTAGTTGGAAACTGTCAGGGGAGGGGGGATGGGATTGGAAGTGGAGGGAAACTGCTAGGGGAGGGAAGGGTATACCTCATCAACAAGGGTACCTGCATAATCAACATTTGTATGCCTAACCCTAAAGCATGATAAAGCATGTCTTTATCATGCTTCCTCTTGCTTACAGTCTGATATGGAGGGAGCAGGGAGCTGAGCTCCACACAGCTCCTCAAGGACCCAGGCTCTTCTCTCCAGACCATCCCAGGCCCTGGATTCACCTCTTGGCCAGGGTTTCTCCATCTCAGTGCTATTGACACTTGTCGGATAATTCCTCGCTTGGGGGGCTGTCCTGTGCATTGTGGGGTGTTTAGTGGCACCCCTGGCCTCTAGCCACTAGATACCAGTAGCACTTCCCCATGTTGTGACAACCAAAAATATCTCTAGACACCGCCCAGTGTCTCCAGGTGGGCACAACCATCCTGGCTGAGAACAATGGCTCGAGACCCCCTGCAGTTGGCCAGGAAGAAAGAAAGAACCTCACTCAGGAGGGTGAAGGGCCAGCTGGACACAGCAGCGGGAGTTGCATCTGCCCACTTTCCACTGGCCACGTGGCAGTCATGTGGTCCACAGCAGGATGGTTGGGAAGTACAGTCCACTGTGTGCCCAGGAGGAGGAGGAACCCTGGTCTGGGAGCTCAAATGCTTCTGCCCACATCTCTCCGGGTTGCTGAGATGGTCTGATGAGCTGAGGACTCTGTGTAAATAAAATCACGGCACACGGCAGGCTCTCAGCACGTGCCAGTGACTAATACTCTTTGAGGGTTTGTCACGGCTCCGCGCTTAATGCACACTTAAGATGCATTATCTCACTGGATCCCCACCTGCTGATGAGGAAATTAAGGTGAGGGGGCTTGGGGGGGGGCTTGGGCAAGGTCACAGAGCTGCAAACCCAACACCCGCATCTTGATTTCTGGGCTGCACTCTGCTATGTGTGGGTCTTCTAGCCCAAATCCCTCATTCTTGCTGTCACATGCACACCTGCAACACGGTAATTCAGCAAATCATCGATTCACAAAACATCTTCTCTGCTCGGAGGAGGAAACCCAGGCCCCAAGGAGAAGTGATTGCCTAGGGTCACTTGGCTAGAAAGTGGCAGAGCCAGAACTAGAACCCATGTCAGAGGCTGAAGCTGTATCGCTCTCTCTGGGAAAGAAGCCACTTTCCTGTCCTCCTGCCAGGAGTTAGAGATGCTGGCGGAAGTCTCTGTTCTTGGCTCTCCCATCTCTGCCTGACAATGTCTCCAGTCAGAGGTGAGAGAGGGCGCCGAAGGCAGGAGGCTGATCCTCCCAGATGACCAGACAGGGAGGAGTGTGAAATACAAGTGGGTAGTCTTGTCTCCTTGGGTGTCTGGGAGGGACAGGGGCCTTGGATGGGAGTCGGGTGACTCAGCTCAGACCTCTGGCTTTGCCACTCATTTGCTGGGTGGCTCTTGGCAGTTCCTTCTCTCTCTGGATCTCAGATTTCCCTTCCAGAATGGCATCTCGGGTATCATAAGCACTTCTGAAATGCGTTCTCCTATGTGGTCCCGTGTAACCCCCCAGCAATCCATGGGGTAGGCGGGGTTGTGGCCTCCATTCTGCATGGCACCCCAGCCACAGCCAGGAAGAGGCAGAGCCAGGGCTCTAGTCCAGTCCTGTCTAGTGCCAGACTCAGGGCTTCCTCCCAGGGCTCCCTCAGCCCAACATTCTAGAATTCTGCCATTCTGTGGTCCCAAGCAAAGATCGCCAACGCTGGACCCTCGGCCCAGGGAGAGGCTCCGAGGAAAGAGGCCCCTCTGTCCTCAGGAAGGGTCTCACACACTTGGGGACACATGGCAGCAAGAGATATTGACCTTACTCTCAAGTGGGGTCCTTCTCGACTCCTCTCTCCTCACAACCCAGGGGACCCCAAGCAGAGTGACCCAATTCGGAAGGAGACAGTGGTGTCACTGAAGTTCTCTTTCAGCAAGGCAGCAGACTGGGGCCTGGCCCTGAAGAGGGTGAGGGTTGGCCACGCCCCCCACCTCTGCTCAGGAATGACAGTGATGTTTACAACTGCCCACCTCCATCTAGCCCGACACTCCTGCCACCGACTGGGGCCTCCCTGGGCCACTCCCTCTCCCTCTCCTTCCACCTCCAGTGGTCCCCTACTCAGTGAATGGCATGGCTTAGATGACGCTGCATCGTCTCCCTCCCTTCATCCCCACTGCCACTCCCTAAGATCAGGTCCTCCTCATCTCCTTCCGTTATGACCTCTCCACGGGTCCCCAGACTCCACTTTCTCCCCTCCAACTCAGAATGAGCTTTCTGACAAACCTGTCCTGCTTGAAACCCTCCATGGCTCCCTGATCCTCTCAGGACAACATAAAGGCTTCCCAGGCCCACAAGACACTGCTTTGGCTCCTGTGACCCACCATGCCTCTAATTCTCTTCAGGCTTTTCCTTGCCTTCAATGTTGCAAGAACACCGAACTACTTGTGGTGTCACTCAACACACCAATGTTTCAA
Organism: Tarsius wallacei; assembly: GCA_963574415.1. NCBI lineage: Eukaryota > Metazoa > Chordata > Mammalia > Primates > Tarsiidae > Tarsius > Tarsius wallacei. The sequence goes on along the minus strand of CAUYQG010259706.1, from coordinate 45,884 downwards.
GCTTCTGTGACTTTGCCCAAGCTGCTTCCTCTTCCTGAATTGTGTTTCTTGAGAGTTACAACTCCTATTTATCCTTCAAAACCCTGCTCAGACATCATCTTCTTTCTGAAGCCTCTCCTTACCACCTCCTTTCCCCACTAGCACTAATTATTATAATTATTACTACTAATAATAATAATTAACATTTATTTAGACTTTACTAATTATAATAGAACTTAACATTTAAGTATTATTATAATTATACTCAATATTTATTAACAACTATAAAATGCTACATGAAGGCATTGTCCTAGACCCTTTACATGTATTGTTCAATTTAATCATCCAAACAGATGAGAGGGTGTGACAGTTTTAAACCTGACTCCTCCCCTTAAACTGGGACAGTATTTTTGTTGTTGCTTTGTTGTTTTGTTTGTTTTTTGAGTCAGTGGCTCACTTTGTCATCCGGGTTGGAGTGTAGTAGCCTCAACCTCCTGGACTCAGGCAATCCTTCCGCCTCAGCCTTACAAGTAGCTGGGACTACCAGTATGCACCACCATACCTGGCTATTTTTTTATTTTTTAGTAGAGATGAGGTCTCGCTATGTTACCTAGGCTGATCTTGAACTCCTGATCTCAAGCATCTCTCTTGCCTCAGCCTCCCAAAGTGCTGGGATTATAGATGTGAGCCACTGCACCCAGCTAAACCTGTACAGGTTTGTGACTGCCTCAACCAATAAGGGTGTAGCAGACAGCAGAAGTGATGTGATATGGCTTTTGAAGCTGGGTTTTTAAGGTCATGCATCTTCCACCCTGGTCTCTCTAAATGCTTGCTCTCGGGACGAGTCCCAGGATGCTCTTCTCGGAACCTGCCCACCATCCTGGATGAAGTTCAAGTCACACAGAGAGGCCACTCTTGAGTGCTCTAAACAACAGTCACACGTGCATGAGAAGCCTCCAGGAGACTCCAGCCATTCACATCACCCTTAGATCTCAAGTCTTCCAGCTGAGGCCCCAGACCTCACAGAGCAGGGACAAGCCATCCCACTATACCCTTCCTGAATTCCTGACACAGAACCGGTCCATGGTTATAAAATGGTTGTTGTTTTACACCTCTGAGTATGGAATGTTTGTTACTCAGCAATAATAAGCACAACTAGATTACAGGCCACCCCATTTCACAGATGAGAAAACTGAGGCAATGAGTAACGTGCACACAGTCCAAAAGCTAGGAAGGCACTGGGCCAAGATTTAAACTCAGGCAGTCAAGTCCCAGATCCGGCTGTCTCATGTGTTCTTCTAATGACAAATGTTGCATCATGGTGTCATTGCCTATGTAGGTGTCTGTCTCCACCATCAGACCCAATACTTGAGGACAGGGACTGCGTCTCACTCTCTCCACTCCCAGAACTAGCTCAGTTCCTGGCACGGGGCCGAAGCTTAGGACACGTTTGCTGAACTAACCTGAGCATCAAAGCCCTGTGGTAGGTGGGGTCAGGGCCACCGGAGATGAGCTGAGCTGTCTGTGCCAAGATCTTCCCACCAGCTCTTCCTATACTGTCCTGCTGACCTCCAGGTCCCCACCCCACCCCAGTCTCTGACTCATCATCTGTGTAAATTGATGATTCTTCTGCCCAGTTGGCTCCCTGCACCTCAGTGGCCCAGCTGACAGCTTCATTAAAAACTGTTGCAGTCAGTGCCTCTCAGGCCAGCAGAACCCCCGGGCATGTGTCATGCTGACGCCACACCCCCTGCCACTTCCATGCCCCTGCCACCAACAGCAGGATAGCCCAGCTTAGAACCAAACACTTGAGTCTCCAATGGTTATGACCATGGGCCCCTCCCCTCATGACTGAGAGTCAACAGGAGACCTCTTAAGTCCAAGACCCCCAAATGAATGGCTCCACGCTTGATGGATTCACCGCAGAGAAGAAGGAGACCAGAACCAAGAGTCAGTGGAGACAGGTGTGTGCAGGTCCTGCCTCTGTGCTGGGGAAGTCACCCACCCCACCCCGCCCCGCCCCGCCCCACCCCCTTCTGGATCCCCCCTCCAGCTCCAAGAAGAAATTCTCATAATGATTTCTTGGAGTAGGATTTTCAGGGGCTGCACAGTCTTCCCAGAGGCTGTTTTATAGAGAAGGGGATTTCTCCCTGAACCCCCCCGGACCCTGAAACTCCCTTGAACTCTCCCCTGGGTGGCCTTGAGCAGGTGACTCAACTTTACCAAGCCACATCCTCCTCACAGGCTCGTGTAGGCTGGACCTTGTAAACACTCATCAGCTGAGAGGCGAGACAGGCATGCAGCCAGGGCCAGCTCAGCTGATGCAAAGAGGAAGTGAGGATAAGAAAAGGGCTAACATTTATTGACATTTCTCTGCATCCCAGACCCTCTTCTAGGTGCTTTACCTGCATGGATTTACTTACTCATCCCAATAACCCCAGTAGGTAGACACTGATACTATTCCCATTGTATAGATAGGGAAAGTGCGCCACAGAGGGGTCAAGTAGCTTGGCCAAGTTCTCACAGCTAGCAAATGGAGGAGGCAGGGCCAGATCCATGGTGCTGCCCACCTAACACTCTCCCACCAATGTGAAGTGCCCAGCACAGCATGTGGCACCACACACAGCATATGGCTAAGGACAGTTAGCCCCTTCCCATACAGCAGGGAAAGGGACTAAGACACATGGACCTCAGGTACACAAAGGGGACCCAAGCCCGTCCTCCAGAGAAGGGGTAAACAGAGCAACCTCCCCCCCCCCCCGACCTGGTGGTGGTGAGACTGAGCCCCATCCCCACCCTAGCACCGTGAGAATGAGGAGGATGAAGAGGCCATCTCCAGAGTGGCTCGTCCTTTTGTCCTTCTGCTTTCATGAGAAAGGGATCCAAAAGTTATTTACTGCAGAGATTTCATCGAGATGTTCTCACCCTTACTGTACATCCTTTAAAGGTGAAATAAAAATATCTAAAGGGGAAAAAAAGGCATTTTATTCAGCATCGTAAAAGCCATTGGCACACGTTCCCCTGGAAAGGAAAAAAACAGCATAAAATTCTGCAGTGACATTGTTCTGGGAGAATCTTCACCACCAGCCTGAGAGTCTGGAGGGGTGACTGGAGGTGGGGCAGCTGACGGGGCTCTGTGTGGCTCTGGGAGCCACTGAGTGGGTCTGTTGCTGCAAGGGGCGACCTCTTAAGGGGCTTGTACATATACAGGCATGCTCACACAGAGAAGCATGTGTGCATACACATAGAGATGTATGCACATGTGCATACACACACACAGACACACACATGTAAATGAGCAGAATTGATAGGCCTGAAGAGAAAAAATAGGAGCCTAAGAAGAGAAGGAAGATGCCCCAAAGGCCTCCCTCAACGGGGTCAGCACAGAATGGGAGCTTAATCGATACCTGTTAAGGTCAAGAATGAATAAGAGCACAAGCACAGGAGTGAATGCCTCCCAGAAGAGGAGGCAGTGGGCAGAGCATCATGATACCCAGGCCTGGACCACAGCCACCCCAAGCCCCACTCCCAGCACATCACTGAGAGATGCACTCTCTCACATCCATGACTTTGCACTTCTGTTCCTCTGCCTGTTTTAAGAAGGCCACCAGCCTCCATGTGCCTGTCCAACATCACTTCTTGCGCCCCATTCCCAGTCTTGAATCCTAAGGAGCTCCTCCTCCCCTGGCCGTGGCCAGCTCTCCCCTCAGTGCTCTCGAAACTCTCTGCACAACATACAGAGGTGCCTGCACCTCTGTCTTCCCCAAGAGAAAGTGTGCTCTGCTCCTCAGGACAGGAACCCTGTTAAGGAAACATCTAATAAGTGTTTCTCAGAAAAATGAATGAATGGATGAACCAATGGATGAACGAATGAATGACACTTGTATAACCCTTGACGTTCAACAATGCATTTTTCCATATACCTCTCCAAGAATTCTCACAGCACACATTCCCTGCCTGGCAGTAGCCAGCTTTAACATCATGAACCTCACCTTATAGATAAGAAAACAGAGACTCAGAGAAAGCAAGAGCACTGCCCAAGGTAAGATGAGTAGGGTGCTATGTTGATTCATTAACAGCGTGTGTCCCCTCAAAATTTATATGTGGGAATTCTGCCCCCTAGAGTGATGCTACTAGGAGGTAGGGCCTTTTAGGAGGTGGTCGGGTCATGGGGCCAGAGCCCTCAGGAAAGGATGAGGGCCCTTAAAAAAGAGGCCCCAGGGAGCCTGCTCACCCCTCCACCAAGTGAGAGCACAGCAAGATGACATCTATAAATCCGAAAGCAGGCCCTCCCCAGACACAGAATCTGCTGGCTCCTTGATCTTGGACTTCCCGGCCTCCACTACTGTGAGAAATCGATTCCATGGTTTGTCAGTCACCCAGTCTACGTGTTCTGCTATAGCAGCCCAAATGGACCAAGACAATGGATGTCCTTGCATCCAGGTCTAATTTAAATCCTTAGCTTTCTCCACAGTGCCAAGTTGAAATTCACAAACTGTCCTTCTTGCTCACTACCCCACACACACATATGCACATGCCCCCCCCCACACACACACACATGCACATGAGCAGAAGTGATAGGCCTGAAAAGAAAAATGGTAGTTGAGAAGATGCCGCAAAGGCCTCCCTCAATGCCTTCCATCCACTGTCAAGCTTTGCCTTTGATTTTCAACTTTTAATTTTCACATCATCAGTGACTACATCAAAGCCATCTTACTGCAGGTGCTCTGGACCTAGACTGTTTCCAGCAGCAGCGGCCAAATCCCCCTTCCCACTGGGCCCCCGTTGCCAATGGCATTTCACTTCTCATTAAATTCCACGTGGGGAGCATGGGAGGCAGAGAGATGGTGGTAAAATCACCTCTCACCTCTGTTTCCAACTCTTGTTCACAACTGTTTAAATGCTGCCTAGGGATTTATGCTCAGATTTCCAGTTAAACATGGCAGAGGAAACCTCCTTCCCAGTCTGGGCCACTGGGATCTTATGAAGATACATGAGAGAATGAATGTGGATGGGCTGTGTAAACTCAAAAGTGCTGTGCACACGTGAGGAAGTCTTCTTTACCTCCCTCCCAATACCTCACTACATAACTGGAAGGGATTACACTAAGAGATGAAACTACAAGACAAAGAGAACAGAGGAATAGGCAATTGCAACAAAACTGTCCATGCTGAGAAGCAGATAGATGAGTCATAACTGGCTTCAAGGCAAGCTGGAGCCTAAGTTAGCAGGGAGGGAGCCCTGGAACAGGCTAGTCCCTGGGGCAGAAGCCCAGAAAGTCTCAAGTAGATTCAAGCAGACACCAGCTTCCTCTAAAAGAGGGGCTTCTAAAAATAGAAGTATTACTGGGCACAGTGGTGCACACCTGTAATCCCAGCTATTTGGGAGGCGGAGGCGAAAGGATCGCTTGAGACCAGAAGTTCAAGGCTGGCCTGGGCAACATAGCGAGAACTTGCCCCTAAAAAGATAACAAAAATAGAAGCATTGGTTGCAAGTATGCATATGAAACCATTAGACCCTCCAGATGCTATCTCTTCTCCCCAGCACAAGAAAGATGAGAAATGGGTCTGCAGGACTATAAAATCCAGAACACAAAAGGCTCAGCTGAGGGCAAGGTACTGAATGGAAAACGGAGTTGTTAAGTGAAAGTCTACATGCCTCCTGCCTCTATTCAGCTTCCTGAACATCCTCCAGCTACTACCACCCAAGCTGGAGCTGATGACACAGCGCAACCTAAAGACGAACCAAACCTGTCCCCCAGTGACGTCCTCCACCCCATCAGCCTCCACCCCAACCGCCACACACCAGGTGCACACACAAGGAACTTCCAGGCAGCTGGGGGATCCAGTACAAAAGATGGAGACCAAAAACAACCAAAACAAAACACCTGGGGCTGAAGGAGAAGCAATGTAGGAAGCAGCAGGATAGTTCAAAGCCCTAAAATTACTCTTGGAGAAAGAACAGAAGATACTGCATCCGTGAAAAAAGAATGGAAAAAAGGATAGATCTTATTTTCTTTAAAAAAAATTTAGGGAACAAATAAAAATAACCCAGAATTTAAAAAGAGAGACAGAGAAGATTCCATCGGAAGTTTAGTGTATAACATTAAAGAAATCTCCTAGAAAGTAGAACAAAAAAGAATAAGAATATAAACAGGAGAAAAGTGATTATAAATTTAGAAACTCTGTCCAGATAATCCAACATCTAACTAATAGGAGATCCAGAAAGATAAAGAAATCAGAGGTAAGACAAGGATCACGAAAGTAACTTAAGAAAATGTCTTAGCACTGAGGATGAGTTTCCCAATTCATGGCCTCCTGAAACCAAGCCACTTCTTTGGGAAATTTCAGAACACTGAGGATCAAAGAGCATACTAAAGCCACCAGAGAGAAAAGGAAAAAAATCTGGTCATATGCAAAGGATCAGGAAGCTGAATGGCATTCGACTTCTCAGAAGCGTCACAGAAATGTTATCTCCCATGCTCCACCAAAAAGAGGACATAAGACAAGAAAAATATGGGACCCAGGAAATATGGTGTCTGAACAGGAGAAACGAAAAGGGGGTTCCCAGTGGTGGTGAGGAAACCGCAGGATTGCAGCTATGCCAGTCAGTGCTTGAGAGTGGAGGAGGGTGAAGGGCTCCATGAGGGATATTTCCAGTGAAAAATTACAACCAGAGGACCACATGAGGGCTTTGACACACCATAACTGAACGTGCATGTCTGAGACAGTGTTTTGGGGACTCCAGGCTCAGAAGAAGGGTTCTAGTGTGCCTTTTTTTTCTTGTAGAGATAAGGTCTTGCTATGTTCCCCAGGCTGGTCTTTAACTCTTGGGCTTAAGCAATCCTCCCACCCCAGCCTCCCAAAATGCTGGGATGACATCATGAGCCACCTTGCCTGGCCTAATGTGCCTTCTAACCCTGAAATGCTAAATTTCCTCACCCACCACCAAAAGCAGTTTGTAGCTTATCCTAAATCTCAACTGGTTGCTATGGAAATGATTGTAAGTATAAAGAGAACAAATACCTTGGGCACTCATTTGTTTCCAAAACTGGGCAGGGGAAGCTATTAAAGTGTTGCTTACTTGGCTAAGATTTGGGAAACATTCTATTAGGGTTTAGAGAAGATATTTGCTATTTTTTTTTCCTCAAGATCAGGAGGAAGGTTACCTGGTGGAGATGGGAGTAGGCTGTGCAGGAAATTTAAGTGTGAAACTTCACTTCCGGTGAAAAGAGAGAGACCAGGAATTTAGGAATTTTCAACCATGAAAATTCAAAGAGTATTAGATAGACTCTTGGAGAGCGGGTGGAAACTGAGAGATTATGGAGTGCAAGTCTTTCACTACACATACAGAAAGAGCTTCCCAAGGTCACAGGGCAGGTTAGAAGGACGAGAATCCCACCAGGTGCTTCCAGAAGCTTCTCTACAGAGGAATCTCTCTCTGAGGTTTTGGAATGATCAGGGGTCTGTTAACCCCTTCTCCCACACTCAGATCTTGACTCCCCTGCCCTTTTCATTCTCCAACCTCCCAGCCCACTCCCAGCCACCCGGTCCCAGCCTGCAAGGTAATTATAAAGAAGTTAAACTAAATTACACACGCAGGGTTTATTTTGTGTTTTTCTGCTGCTGCCGTTGCCAATTATGGTGCAATTAGACTGCCTTCATTAGCAAATGAGATTAGAATTAACATTGTTAATTACTCGTTCTGTTAAATGGGGAAGCGGGTGTGGTGGGGAGGGCGCTGGGTGGGTGGTGGAGAGAGACAGTGCACACAGCAGGGGGAGGTCTGTAGCCCCCAGGGCTCCTGGGACCATAGGAACTGAGGGAGGAAATGGATTTACCACATGTCAAGACACAGGTGGGTGAGATGGGAATCTGCTGGGTCAGGAGCAGGGGATTTCCTTCTTACTGACACTCACTACTATCCACTGAGGACAGCACTTCACACACATTATTCACTTAATTCTTGCAATATCATTTGAAGTAAGTCTTAGCATCTCCACTTTGCAGAAGATAAGAGTGATGCTCAGAGAAGTTAAGTTACTTTTCCAAAGTCTCACAGCTAGAGCAAGTGGTAGAATCAAGTACTTCTCCATTCTTGAGTGCCAGGACCTTTGGTTCTCAAGAGGGACCCACATATATATATCATACTTCACGTAGTGGTAGCTTTAAATCGACTCATTTAATGCTCAAATTTGCCTCACAAGGAAAACAAATGAGGAAGCTAAGAGTTTAATCAGGGGCCCGCAGACTGATATGGCCGGCCACCTGTTTATGTCAATAAAGTTTTATTGGAATACAGAGATGCCACACACAGATATATAATACACAGTGTATATATGTTATAAATAAATAATATTCCTTTATGTGTTATAGCTTGCTCTCAAACTAAATGAACAGAGTTGAGTAGTTGCGGCAAGGACCAAATGGCCATTAAACCTAAAATATTCACTGGCCCTTTGAAGAAAACGTTGGTCAATCCTGGTTTAAATAATTAATACAAAGTGATGCAGTGCATGTATAGAGGGCCTGGCATTTGAACCCAGTTCTTTTGGCTCCAAAAATCAGACTCTTCAGCAATTTTTGCCTAGAGGGAAAGGGAGCAGTTCAAGCCAAGCTATGCTTCCAGGAAGCTCAAAAATCTCTTTATTACCCCCAAGGAAAGAACCATGGCAGACACCAGATGAATCGGAATTATTTCATTCGAAATTCAGTCGGGTTGACTGCTTCCAGCAGCAGACAACAGAAAGCCCAACAATGGGTGATTTAAAAAATAAGGGGTATATTAGTATTGCAACAAATCCAGAGGTAAGGCCATTCTGAATTTGGTTAGTTCAGCTGAGTCCTGGGGTACCATCCAAGACTCAGGTTCCTTCTATCTCTTTATTCTCCTTTCCCTCATGATCTTAATATGGCTGCCAAAGCTCAAGACATCACATAAGGTGGCGGGCAGGAGCAGTTGCTTCTCCTGGCAAGTCAGTTGTTCAGATCTTATAAAGTCCTTCTCAAAAGACATTACTTCCCCACCAACAACCTTCCCCTTAGTCGTCATTGACCAGAATTGTATTAATGCCCATTCATGGTCAATCATAATCACCAGCAAAGGAAGTAGGATTATTATATTTGCTTTAGATAAATCAGGATTCATTCCTGGGACAGAGAGAGTCCAAGACTCCCCTGAAAACATGGCTTTCTGAGTTGTGATAGAAAACATTGGCAGGGGGTGGGGCAAGGAGTACGGTGCAGAGAGGCAAGGAACAGAGACTTTAGGGATCCTGTTCCAGTTTGTCACATGGAGAGCCTTAACCCCTGAGGTTCAGGAAACAGATGCAGCCCACATTCAGTGCCCTGCTGCTTCTGACTGCAGGGGAACAGATGAGCCATGAGGAAGGGTTAACCTCACCAGCAGCTTGGCCCCTAGTTAACCCACAAATCCCTCCCCGAGACCTTTTGGCCTCTGGTCCTCTTGTCCCCTTAGCCACTTCCCAGCCAGAACGGTTTCCTGGCCTTTCCCCCGCACCTGGCCTCCTTAGTGCTTGCTCTCTCACCCTATGAACTCGCAAATCAGGGCCGAGTGGTGGGCTGGACCAGCCAGGACACCCTTCTGAGAGGTGCTCAGACCCCCTGCCCACCTGTGCCAAATGCCAGCACCAAAGTGGCAGTGCGGATGGCCTGAACCCAGCCAGACAGGGCAGGTTTGGGGATATGGGGCCTCTCTCTCCCCTCCCCTCTTGCCCATACTGGCAATTCATATCCTCTGCTTCCAGATTCTCATCAGACAGACTCTCTCTCTCTCCTTCTTCCCACCCCATCTCTCTGTCTCTCATTCTCATTTTTGTTCTCTGTCTCTGTTTCTGTGTGTGTGTGTGTGTGTGCACGCCATGGAATTTACTTCGAACCAGGGTGTCTGGCAGGTGGTGACCCCAAAGGGAAACACTGACTCACCCCTAAGGGGGCATGGTCGGCTCCATAGACTGGACATCAACATGACAAATCCCAATGAACCGAAAAAAGAGAGATTTAAATGCCCTCTCCCTGGTGCCTCTTTAGTTCGTAGGTCATGCATCCATGCCACAAATGATCTCTCTCTTCCAAGTTCAGAATTGGAGAGTCCAGTTTCCCTAGTGAAAAGGTTTATACCCTTGGGCCTCCAGGGTTGGGGTAGGACTAATATGCGGGAGTAGGACTACTAGAAAGTAATTCCAGGCTTCCCCTCTTCCTGCAAGATGACCAAACTCACACTCAGCTTCCCAAAGGGCTCACAGATCTCACCGGCCTATCTCTGACCTGCAACTCCCCAAGACCAAAGACCCCAGGTGCTGGGCAGCCATTTCATGTCCAACTCCTACCAATAGCTGGCACCTAGATCCAGACTGCTGAAGTCAGCAGTCTCTCCTCTATTTAAAAGAAAATAGAGAAGCCTGGGGTAGAAGGTATCTACAGGCATGTAAATTCACTCCATTTTCCAGCACAGGTCTGGCCTGGAAGTCCTAGGATCATGGGAGGAAGAGGGACCACGGCCTTCCCTTTTACTCCTCCCTGGCTTTGTAAATTTCCTCTTCCCCAAATACAGGCTCTTCCCAAATGCCTTGAGGTGTTTGGAATTCCCAAGCCCCAAGCCCCAGTGCAGGACAGGTAACCACCCTGAGGTTGTTCTACTGGACTCAGCAGAGGTCAAGGGAAAGTGAAAGACAGGCATGGCCTGAGTGCCCCAAACATGCTAGGTGTTTTGTGGAAAGGAGGCATGGAGTCTGAGTGGGCAGGACCCTGACAGCCTGAGGGTTTGCTTCCTCATCTACAAAACGGAAAGAATAATGGAAGTGTTGGGATACTGAAGTGATGGAGTTTGGGAGTTCTAACCAAAGTCAAGAGGGCATTGAGGAGGTTCCATTCGGGGTGGAGCCAGTCCTCGGTACACATGGAGAAAAACAGGAGAGCCCAAAAAGGTGAATTAGGACAAATCCCAAAGCCTTGGAATACCAGGTCAGGGACTCAGGACTTATGAAATAGAAAACAGGGAACCATTGAATGTTTCTAAGCAAGGGAGTGAGTGACTTGTTAGAGCCATGACCCTAGAGAGACATAAGGATGGCTCATGATGGGAAAATTGGAAACATTCAAAAAATAAAAATAAAGCCCAGCAGAAAACAAAAGCTGGTGAGGAGAGTATTCCAGTCCCAGGCAAATGAACTTAAATGACTAACGACATTCCAGGGCGTGAGCAGGAGTCGGGGAGCCAGGGCCAGATGCTGTGGCGTCTCCCGACCGCTGACAAATCCATCTCCCATGGGCTGCCCAAATAAAGTGTCAGCTCCAGGCCAGATCCCATCCACCTGACATTCCTGTTAATAACAAAGCCTAATTAGCATGGCTTTTAAGCATCCATTACATTAATTTAACGCGAAAATCTAATGGAGCTTTATTGGAATTTTTCTCGGCAAAATTAACCCTGCGGGTTTCTTACACATGTTTTCATTAGGGGCTGTGAGCGGTGGAGATAGTCAGGGAATTCGAATGAGCCCTTGTGGTTTTCACTCTGACCTAGTGCCTCTGTCTCCAGGCCCCCAAGTCTGGAGGTCTTTGTTGAGCAAAGCTCTTGAACCCACACCTAATGGTTCTCATAAGGACCGTTGTGGTGCTGAGATACTCAAACCCAAGACTTGAGTGGGTGCCTGCCTGATTCAAATGTATCTCATTCCAAAGGCTGCAATTCTGGGACCCTGGAGAATCTTGGGATACCTGGAAGGGATCCCTAGACAGGGAGGCATTCACTACTGAGGATTTTACCTAAATCCGTTCCCCACCTTCCCTTCTCCAGGCTTTCTCCCAGCTAAGGGTGGCCATGTAATTCAGTCAGAACTACACGCAACAGAAAGAAGCCTCTGAGGAGGGCATCCTTCCACGAGTAAAAGGCAAAACTAACAGAAGAATGTCCTCTGTCCATTCGCCCTTCCCTCTTCTTCCTGCCTGGAACACAGATGTAAGATACAGAGCAGTAGATAAAAACCCTAGGTTGAGGGTGGCAGAGTGGAAATTTAGGAAGACCTGGAGCCGCTGATACATCGTTGAGCTGCAATAGTACAAGTATTCATCAGTCTGTGCCTGGGCTTCTTGTCACATGAAACAGATTTGACTTGCGGAAGCCCCTGTTAGTCAGTTTTGTTATCACTTTTGCAGCCAAAACAATCTTAACTGATCTACCTGGATTCTGGCCCCAGATTCTCTGTGACTTTGGGCAAGTCCCTGATTCTCTCTCTCATTTTCTTCATTTGTGAAATAGAAGGATGAAATCAAGCATGTGCTAGAAAAACTGTTTTTAAGCAGTGAACTTTAACGACCCCACCCCACTCCATGAAACTGTGTTCCAAGAAAAGTTAAAAAGACTTGATCCAGGGTTGAGGCAGTGGTGGGTGATGGGAGCTCTGGAGTCATGCCTGCTGTGCTTGGCCCACCCCATACCAGAGAAATCACAAAGACACCTCTGGGAAGCCCAGGGCTCCAAAGAGCACAGCTTGTGAAACCACCAGCCTCCAAGGCCTCCAGGGACCTTCTCTGCTTTCGATATCATGAGGTTCTGCCTCCAGAGAGCATCAGGTGGCTCTGGGACCTGGAAGCCAATGTTCTAGAAAGAGTTCTAGACCAGGGCTTATCAACCTTTGCTACACTCTCGAATCTCCCAGGGATATCGATAAAATGCAGGTCCTGACTCAGTTCTGGGGCGGGGCCTGACTTCTAGCAAGCACTCAAAGTAATACCCACACTCCCAGCCCATGGACCACACTTTGAGTAGCAACTGTATCATCATCTTCATCATCATCACCTTCGACCAGACCATTGCTCTTGCTCCATAGCACATCCCCAAACAAGTGGACGCCTGAGGCAGGGAGGAGGGCATGGCTCAGAGTCTGACAGATGGGCATTTGAATGTCCACTCTGCCATTTCACTGTGTGACTTTGGACACATTGCACAGTCTCTCAGTTCCAGGCACATAACAGATACTTTGAAGTTGAGTCACTCAAAGCCAGGCAGGGGCTGCAGCTGAGATGCAGCACGGCCCTCCTGGAGAGTTCAGTCATCCTTCAGGAACAAGGCAACGCCACAGGCCAAGGCCAGGGCTACATTGGTCTAGAGTAGGGGGTAGAAGCAGGTGGTGGGTGAAAGCAGGTGGTAGGAGGAAGCAGGAGCAGGAGGGAAAAACCGGGATGGGTGTGTCAGAACATTTTTACACTCAAAGAAATTGCCAATTATATGTAAACAGCATATCTCTCTAATGAGAATACAACTGAATGAAGACACCTCTCTGTGGGGACATCTCCCACCTCCACAGCTTCAGAAGTGGGCCTGACCTTGGCTTCCCACTGCCCTCCTAAATACCAGTCCCCAAAATGGGAAGAAAGTCATCACAGGACCTTAGCAATCATCCCATCCAATCCTCTTCCTCCCATGTTGCAGGTGGAGAAATTGAGACCCAGAGAGGCTAAGCAGCTTGCTCACAATCACACAACAAGTTGATGGACCTCTGGGTAGTACCCAAGCTCTCCTGTCCATGACTCTGCAGAATGAATGGTGTCAGGGAGTGGGGGGAGCACTACGCATCCTAGGAAAGAGTGAGACTGAAGGAGGCAGGAACAACATGACAGGTGGCTGTCATGGGGCCAGCTAAGACAAAGCTCTTGTGTCAGGCTGTGCAGCCCAGGGAAGAAAAAAGGATGCTGGGACCCTTGCTCCCCAATTAGTGTCAGTGTTTTGCTTTAATCTAGCCTCTGCAGGTGGCAAGTCTGGCTGCCTTTGGGGGCCCTGCTCTTGGCCAGCTCCTTGAGGGTGTTGGCAAGGCCAATGACTGCAGAGCTTGGGGGTGGGGTGGGCCCCGCCTGCCACCTCTGCCCGCCTGTGTGGTATAGAGAAAACACCCAGGCTTTGGCATCAGCCAAGCCCAGCTTCCAAAGTCCTCTCTGCCACATACTGGCTGTGTGAACTTAGGCAAATGCCTCCCATCTCTGGTCTTCAGGCTCCTCAGCTATAAAATGGAGACAGAAATTCTACCACGTCAGGAACATTCAACCACCCCCGAGGATACTATGTGTCTGGCACAAACAGGCCTTCAGTATATGCACTTTCCTTCCCTCTTCCCTGCCATCTGATGATACAGACCCTGCCCTCAGGAAGCTTCTAGTATAACAGAGAGAGAAATTTAGCCTTTGAATATATCAAAAGCCATTTGCTCTTGGGTACCTGGGATGATATTTGCCTAGCTCTAACAGTTCTCTTTAAAAAACAGCAACAACTGGGGTTAAGGTTTCTCAAGCCAAGATCAAAACATATGCCCTTCTGAACTCACAATGGGGGACAATTGAGGAAAGAGGAATGGCCAAAAGGGAAGATTTAGAAATTACCCAGTCAAAATGGCCAGTAGCGGGCTCGCTCCAGGCACCCATGGGGCAGCAGAAACACCAAGAAGAAGAGTCAGGGAGGCCACCATGCAGGCTGCCAGAGCCTTCCTGAACCCCACTGACCAAGGGCTGCGCAGCTGGTCAGTAACCCAGGTCAGAGAGATCCAGAGTCCTCCAACCCTGCTGTGGGCACAAGGGACATCCATAATGGGGCAGGAGAAAATGATGACCCACTGAGTCTCTCTGCGTCTCCCTGCCGCTCCCTGGCCTGTGTTCTGCAGAGGGGGGCTGGGGCTGGGAGCTCACTCTGCCCCTTGCATGAGCTTTTCCAATTTCAGCCAACCTTCAAGGGCTTCTCAGGCTGCCAGGGCACAGAGGCTGTGTCATTCTGCATCACTTTGTGACTGCTTTCTGCTCTGTTCCTCCACTGAGCGTGACAGTCTATGTTCCCCACTCTAACTTACCTCCCCCCCCCCCCCAACGCACACATTACCCAGAAAGTCTAGGGTCTGGCAGGTGCACACTGCCAGTATCCCTTCCCCTCCCCTCTCCACTCCTCCTCCCACCTCTCTGGCACCTGCCCTGCCTCTCTCAGACAGATGCGAGTGCCAAAGCCACGGTGGCCTCGGATTGATCTATCTGAACTACCACAGCTGGGCACCTCCTAAGCATGCTCAGCAGGGGGAACAAAAAAGCCCAGTGAGGAGACCCAGTTCTTGCCCCAGTATTGCTGCTGTCAACCTGTATGTTGTATGACTTTGGGCTCTCCCGGGCCTTCTCTGAGCCTTAGCTAGAAAATGTAGGGATTTCATGAGATGGTCCTAAGGTCCCTTTTGCTCTGACATCTTGAGTTGCTCACCCACCAAGGGAAGCTGAGAAAGACTGACCCCTGGGCAATAGTCACACAGTTGGGTGACATGGGAGAAGCAAGCAGAGCTGACACAGGGCCTTGCCACTGCTCCAAGCCAACCAGAGGATATGGTTTTGGGGGTAGGAACGGGAAGGGAAGTCCCACCCTGGTTTAATTGCACAGAGGACAATTGGAAATTTAGAGCCAAGAGTCAGCTGAGGCTGAGGCCAGGGAATGTGGATCATGCTTATAAACCCAGCATTTTGGGAGGCCAATGTGGGAGGATCCCTTGACCCCAGGAGTTTGAGACTAGCCTGAGCAACAAAGTGAGACCACATCTCTATAAAAAAAAATTTTTTTAAAGTATCTGGGTGTGGTGGTCTGTACCTAGAGTCCCAGCTACTTGGGAGATTGAAGCAGGAGGATTACCTGAGCCCAAGAGTTTGAGGCTGCAGTGAGCTGTGATCACACCACTGCACTCCTGGGGAACAGAGCAAGAAAAAAAAGGTGGGGGGGGGGGTGGAGGGAGAAAGAAAGGAAGGAAATAAGGAAAGAAAAGAAAAGATAATAATTACCTTAAAGGAAAAAAAGATGATGCTTATTTGGGTAGTTATGCAAATTGATTGTTGCAAAGACTTCTGGGAAAACTGATTCTCTGTGAAGAAACAGGATTAAGGATAAGAAGGGGGAAGACTCCATATTCTGCAATGCTCAGCACCACCCCTTCAGAAACTGGATCCTCTGCCCCTCTCCCAGCCCCACAAAGCAGAACAAGTTCTCCCCACAGCACAGAGATGGTGAACAGAGGCCTAAAGATTATGGAGACACAGCAGGTTGGAGGCAGAGTCATCTGAGACCTGCCCTGGCCTCACAGCCTAGGAGATCCCTGCCCTCATTCTTCCACAGGAACTGTTCTGTTTGCTCTTCCCTGGGAGGAGGGTGTGGTGTCCACCCTCCAAGGCAGCCCTGATGGCCATCGCTTCCTGAGTGCCATGCCCTTGTGTGGTTCTCTCCTGTAGTGTATAACCGAGGGGCTATTGACAGTGGGTGGTCTCCAAGGCTAGGTCATGGAAGACATCACCACTTCCACTTTGTTCTCTTACTCACTTGGGAAAGCCAGACACCATATTGTGAAGATGCTCAAGCAGCCGTGTGGAGAGGCCCATGTGGTGAGGGACTGAGGCTTACCAATCACACCAGTGCCACCTTGCCAGGCACTGGGTGAACCATCTTGGAAGGGAGCATCTTGGGCAGATTCTCCAGTCCCAGTCAAACCCTCAGAAGACTGCAGCCCTGTGCCAGCATCTTGACTGGAACTTCAGGAGAAGCCCTAGGTGAGGCTGTTTCCAAATTTCTAACCCCAAAAAACAATGAGAGTAATAAGAATTTGTTGTTATCTCAAACTACTGAGTTTTAGGGTAATTCTTCATGCATCCATAAGCAACTGATCCAAAGTAGTGTTTTAATATGAACATTTCATTATTCTTCAGGTGTGGTGAGGTCAACAGATCGGGAAAAGTTATTTTGTTACAACTCCCAAGAGGAAAGGGCATGCCACACCATGCAGGGGCCACATGGGAAGCAATTCTTACCCAAAGAAAGCTTGAGAGATAATGAATGTTTGTTGTTACATTAAGCCGCTGAGTTGGTCAGCAGGTAGAGGAAGTGGTGGGTAAACCCGGGCAAAAGCTTTTATGGTGGTCTCCACAGGAAGGAATGGGTGAGGCAGAAGTAGTAGGTTTAGGATTGGCTAGTGTGCATCATTTTAGCGAGCTCTGGGGTGCAGGGGCTGTCTCTAGTTACCTGGTGCTGGGCCCTGGGGTGATTAGGACAGAGGAATGATGACCTGAAGTATAAGAGCCTGATATGATAGAGAAGGAGGTTAGGGTATGGGTTCTAGATGGGTTGGTTTGCATATGAAAGTCACCTTCTAGAAATGGGTTAGCCCTGAGAGGCAGTCTCTCCAGGGTCAGCCAGGCCCCAGCTGTCAAAGCATCAGAAAAACAGAAAGTGAAGGATAGGCATGGTGGCTCATGCCTGTAATCTCAGCACTTTGAGAGGCCAAGGCAGGAGAACTGCTTAAGCCCAGGAGTTTGAGACCAACCTGGGCAATATAGTGAGACCACGCCTCTACAAAATAAATAAAAAATTAACCAGGCCCAATAAACCCAGCTACTGGGGGGTGGGAGGCTGAGGTGGAAGGATTACCTGAACCCAGGAGGTCAAGGCTGTGGTGAGCTATACACTCTAGCTTGGGCAAAAGAGTGAGACTCCAACTCAAAAAAATAAAAAAAGAAGGCAGAATTAATATAGGGGGAATAGGCCAGAGCAGTAAGGATCTTCTACCCCACAACTTGGCTTCCTGTTCTTGGGAGTTCATGACTTTGAGGTCTTGGGTTGGGGAGGTTGGAGGGACATGCTGGATTCTTAGGGTTGGCTCCAAAGAGACAGGAGTAGCCATGGACATAGGATGATCTAGGTCTCACCAGCACCTTCTCAGCCACTCCATGGGGTCCTGTGGCCTGAAGATCAAGTCCACACATCCTAGCATGACATACAAGGCCCTCCACATTCTGTGCAGAGCCTACCTCTGCGGTCTCATCCCTCTCACACCAACCATTCCATCCCCAATCCCCACCCCTGCCCCACTCCATGATCCCTCCATCCTCTTACACTGGCTTCTTACTATTCCCCAACAAAACAAGCTCTCCCAAGAAGCCACAGTTTTGTATATGCTATTCCCTCAGTCTGGAACATGCTACTCCCTTTTGTCCCCTGACAAACTCCTGCTTAAGATCTCAACTGGAAGGCTGTCCCAGGCAGGCCAGGTCCCTCCATCCCAGCACCCAACAACACTTAGTGCTGTGTGGGTTTGCCCTTCTGTCTCTCCTTAAGGAATCCAAGGGTCATTCTCATGTGGCACTGGGCCTGGCATGCAGTCTGCCCCTAATAAACTGTTCTGTTGAATGAGTGAATGGATGAGTGAATGAATGAATGAATGAACGAACAAGCAAAGAAACATGGTCTTGAGCAATTCACTCCACTGGGGCTCAGTTATTTGCCTCTAAAATAGGAGCCACCATCATCATCATCCCTTCCCTGCTCACCTCACAGCCTGTCATGGTGACACAGTGAGACACATGATGTGGGTGGGCTGTGTAAACTGTGAAGTGCGGGGGGGGGGCCCATGAGAAGGGCTTTCCTTAGCTCTCCTGGGACATCACCACCACCCTATATGGACCTCCTGAGAAAAAAGCAAAAAAATCACCCTCTTGGTTCCACCCGTCCTGGGAGCAATCCTGCCCCACCCCCTCACCCCCCACCCAGTTTCCTCAGCCATATGTGGAGACCCCTCCAGCCACGACCTTCTCCTCCCTTCTCCTTTCGCTCTTCCCCTCTTTTCAACAAGCAAACTTGAGAAACGGTAACCGTTTTTCCCATTATTCAAATAGCATGGAAATTACCTACTTGGCATTCCTCTTTGACATGGAGCCTTTAATTAGCCACCGGCTCCCAGTCCCCAGTGTTTGTCTCCGCAGCTCCCTCACTTCCTCACCCTCCTCCCTCCATTAGCATCCTAATCAGAGGTGTCCAGGCTTCCAGGGAGGAGAGGGAGAAGGGGCTGTGGTTCCAGAGAGAGTTCTTCCGTGGCTGGAGCAGGGAACCTGGGTACTGGGCTCTGTCCTGGCACCAGCTCTCTGTGACCTTGGCCTTGTGTGGGGTTACCCACAAGTTGGGGGCAGAACTGGACTCAGATCGGAGCTTTGGCATCTGCATCCTCAGTTCCACAAAGTAATCACTGCCCTCGTCTCCCAATCACCCTCACTTGGGCTCCTGCCCTTCCTCTGCAACCCCATTCTGAGAGGTTAACCCCACTTTCCCTTGGCCATCACTTTGGGGTTTCCAAACCCTGGGGCCCTCAGGGATGTGGGAGGGGGACCTGATGGGTGGGGTCAGATCTCAGCCTGGAAGGACTCAGGAGGGTGTCCTGTAATACCCAGTTCAAATTAACAAGTCTTGCCAGGCATGGTGGCTCCCGCCTGTAATCCCAGCACTTTTGGAGGCTGAGGCGGGAAGATCGCTTGAGACTAAGAGTTTAAGACCAGCTTGGGAAACACAGCAAGACCTTGTCTCTACAAAAAATGAAAACATTAGCCTGGCATGGTGGCACTTGCCTGTAGTCCCTGAGCCCAGGAAATCAAAGCCGCAGTGAGCCATGACCGTGCCACTGCACTCTAGCCTGGGCAACTGAGTGAGATCCTGACTCAAAAAAAACAACAAAAAAAGAAATTAACCAGTCTTGACTAGCTGGTCCCTGCAGGTCATCCCTGTGGGGTGGATGAGAAGTGACCAATGCCAGGTGTCAGAAGCCTGCAGGAGTGTGAGCAGGTGGCCTGGCTCTCAAGGAACTGGCAAATTAATTGAGAAGACAGTACTATCATGTTAGATGCCACCAAGAATCAGAGAGAAGGCACAGATGCTGACGGGCACCTCTTGGGTGTGTTTGTTAAGATTGTATTAGCTGCCACAACAGGTAGACTCCACAAACCCAGTGCCTTAACTCAGTGACAGTGTGTGTCATGATCACGTACAATCCAGAATAATGCTAGGATGAAGGGAAAGGAGATCATATTTACAGACCCAGGTCATGAGAGGCTCTGCCACCTTCCACACGCAGTTTCCCAGATGGCCCCGGGCATGACATTCAACTGGCAGACAGTGGGAGAAACGATGGAGAAGACACAGTGGGCCCTGCCCCCTTGGTACAGAGTGACACACATCCTTCAGCTCATATTCTACTGGTGAGAACAGACTGGGAAGTATGGTCCTGTTAGGGCGATAGTAACTCCATACCACAGAAGGGCAGCACAGCCTGTTGTCTCTGCCACATGAAGACTTGCTTTTATATGTAAAATGGGCTCAGGGAGGACTGAGTTGAATATTGGGACTGGAAGGAAGCTCAGAGTTCATGCAGGCTAATCCCCTATGCCTCCCCTCATTCTACTAGGGGGTAAACCAAGGTCTGGAAAGTTAAATGACTTATCCCATGATCACAACGGCACACCCAAAACTCAAAGTCTCTGAACTCTCAGTCAGTGATAAAAATGATAAGTCTCATACAGGACCTGTCTGTACATTATCTCTGGTTCTCACAACAACCCTGTGAACTAGAAATCACTGTCTCACTGTCCCTATTTTACAGATGAGGAAACTGAGGTTCAGAGAGAGCAACTTGTTCAAGGGCACTTGACCACCAGTTCCAAGGCCAGGAACTGATCCCGTCCCAAACTGCCTCCCCCTTCACTCGCCATTTTCTTCTCAAGCAACCCATTCTGAACTCCCCTTTGTGCAGGGACTGAGGTCCCAGCCCTCTCCATGTTCCATCCCTTTGGAGCTGAAGCCCCCCGCCACCCCCACCCCACCCCACTGCCCACCCACCCTCTTCCCCCTGCATGAGGTCACACACATGTGCAGTTGTCACTACCACCAGCCAGTTGATGTCCAGAGGGCTCGAGCCTCAGGTCACACAGCAAGGAAGGGGCTGGGTAAATCAGAATTGGACTTAGCTGTGACATTCCAGTTAAGGGCACAGGGTTGTCATGATGCCTTCAGAGTCAGGGATTTGAGCTTCCTCTCCTGTGTTGCTCCATAGCCTCTGTCCTGAGTTCATCCTCATGGCCCACTGTGGCTGCACCAGTGCTCGTCGTTACATCTGCATTGCAGCCAGCAGGAAGAGAAAAGCAGGGAAAGAGAAGGTCTCCCTCATGCCTTCAAGGATGCTACCTGGAAGTTGCACACTCCATTTCTGGTTCCTTTCCATGGTCTAGAACTTGGTCACGTGTCCACACCTAGTTGCAAGGAAAGCTGGGAAATGTAGTCTTTCTTCTGAGTGGCCGGGTTCAGGGTTCTTACAGAAAATGCATCTAGGAGGCCCACAGTCTCTGTCCCAGAAATCAGGCAGGCTCAGTCCCCAGTCCAAGCCCAGGGCCTGTGACAACACCACCAGAGTAATGGAGACAGGGCTGTCGACTTGGTTCAGTCCCTGGAAACAAAGAGGGGTCCCCAGCTGACTCCTTCTCCAGGAAGGGGCCTGACTGGTAACAAAACTCCAGGAGAATGATCTGTGTCTCCCTGTGGAAGCCAGAGGTGTTCGTGTCTCTGAGTGTTGAGACTGTTTGAGTCCTTCTCTGCAGGGGCAAAGAGGAGGGCTGAGCCCCCTCCTCTCTCACTGACTTGTTTCCCCCAACCTTCTCTGCAGAGAGGGAATAAAATGGGATCCCCTGCCCCCTCCCCTGTCACAATCACTTAAGGATCTGGCAAGTTGGGGTCCTCATGCCAGCTCCAAGCTCTACCTTTTCCCAGCTGAGGGGCCTACACAGGACACTTAACCTGTCTGAGCCTTGGTGTAAGACTGTAGTTTTCATCACTTCCTCATGGGGCTGGATAAGTATTGGATTAAGTGACATCACTCAAGGAAAAGTTCTGGCACATAGTAGTTGCTCAGCAAATCTTAGTTTCCTTTCCCTGCCCCATGCCCCACCTGGGATAAAGCCCAATGAACTAGTCAGAGCAGGAAGGGGCATATCCTTCTGGCAGTAAGTTATCAGGAGGGTTATATATTTGCAAGCAGGTAACACACAAAGTGATATAGAAATGCTCCCTCCCACACCAACCCAGAGTTTATAGCTTCTGAGATAGCTCCTTCTTTTGCCCTTCAGGAAGTCCTTCCATCTTAATTTCTAGAAACACAGCAGGGTGAGTTTGGTTAGGGGACCCCATGGCTATATCACCAGCCTTATATACATCCCCCAAGGTGTGATGATGCCTATCACCCCTTGAGTGGATCAGGATTCTGTCCCTGCTCTTCCCAGGACTGTGCCAGACCCCACATCCTCTGTTTAAGGGAGAGTTGTGGTGAGAAGGAGGAGACCCCATCAAGGAATAGGGATGAAGGAGCCTTTGACCCACCATGATAAAGACTGAGGCGCTTTGGCAGCCCTTTAAAGCGGTAAAACCTCTTTTCCAGTTACCACAGCATGAGGAGCCATGAGCAGCAAAGTCTCACGTGACACACTGTACAAGGCAGTGCAGGAAGTCCTGCACGAGAACAAGTGCAAGCGCTGAAATTCTTGGAGAAGGTGGAGTTACAGATCAGCCTGAAGAACTATGACCCACCCTCCATGCCCCCCCCAAAGGACAAGTGCTTCTCAGGCACCGTCAGGCTCAAGTCCACCCCCACCCCAAGTTCTCCGTGTGTGTCCTGGGAGACTAGCAGCACTGTGATGAAGCCAAGACTGTGGACATCCCACACATGGACATTGAGGCACTGAAGAAACTCAGCAAGAACAAGAAGCTGGTCAAGAAACTGGCCAAGAAGTATGATGCCTTTTTGGCCTCAGAGTCTTTGATAGATCCCACGAATCCTCAGCCCAGGCCTAAATAAGCCTGGCAAGTTCCCTTCCCTGCTGACACACAATGCAAGCATGGTGACCAAAGTTGATGAAGTGAAGTCCACAGTCAAGTTCCAGAGGAAGAAGGTGCTGTGTCTGACTGGGGCCATTGGCCACATGAAGGTGATAGATGATGAGCTTGTGTATAACATCCACCTGGCTATCCACTTCTTGGCATCATTGCTCAAGAAGAACTGGCAGAACATTCAGGCCTTATACATCAAGAGCACCATGGGCAAGCCCCAGTGCCTATATTAAAGTACATCCTAATAAAACCTCATACCACCATAAAATAAATAAATATATGTGTGTATATATATATGTGTGTGTGTGTGTGTGTGTGTGTGTGTATATATAGTGGTAGAAACTTTCTGCCTCCTTTCTGGGGAGAGTCCTCGGGAGACCCTGGTCTTGCCTGTGTCGCTACCAGCAGTGAGGCCAAGGCCTCGATCCCTCACCTGTGACACAAGAAAAAGGGCCTTGGAGGGACAGGGATGACCATCCCTGTCCCTCCAACCTGACCATTTGGTGATGTCAGTGGGGACGCCTGCAACACCAGCAACCACATTCCCTGCCTTTTAGTGCCCCGCCTCACTGTTAGGAAATCCCCTACTGTGTGTGCTATGGGCAGGACTGGACCTCTGATGGAGCCTCTTGGTCAGGCTTCCCTTCTTCCTGCTCCAGGATAGCCTCTTTGCATCCTGCTGTCCCCAAGACTACCCTCCCAGCCTCATTTTGAACCAGGGAGGAGAGGCTGCATGGATTTTTACATTGAACCTCATTTTTGTGAAAAGGACTTGGCTTTACCAAGACTCGGCTCCCATTGCTGAAACACAAATATCCCTACCAGTGCATAAGCCATTCCCACTACCTGGACCCAGAGGCCTGTTCTTTAATGGGGAGCTCTTGCCCTGTTACTCATCCTCAGATTCTTCCCTGCCACTGCCCCTTTTTTGTTCTCAGTTACCAGTGTCTCTTCCTTCTCTTCCCTTTTTAAGGAAGGAAAAGAAGGAGGTGGTAAATCTAGGATGAACAAAACTATTTGGGAGTATAACCTTCAAGGTACCCCTCCTCCCCCACAAAAACTCACAACCAGCCAAACTGTGTTGCTCTGAATATGATTGTGCTGTTGAGCTGGGTGCCAGGCCTTGTGCTAGGCGTGTGGGATCCAAGGGAATGAAGACGAGCCCTCCCTGGAGTGGCTCACAGTCTAGCCTCCCCAGAGAGATCAAAACCAAAGTCACTCGGCACAAATAGCTTCCTCATGTTGTATGAGATTGTGTGAACTTGACACTGTGATATAAAGATATTAATAAAGTCTCACTTTATATGCAAAATTTGAAATAATATGTATCCCAGACATTTTCTTTTAAGCATGAAGAATGTGGAAGCTGGCAGGCCCAGTGGATTGTAAACTGTGTTTGCATGCTCGCCGCACAGCAATGCCACTTTAGCTGATAAACAGAAACACCTACCAGCCTTTGTCAGGATTTGTTCTAAATTATGCACGTTTCTGAATTATACAAGACCTTCTGGAGCATGTGTCCCAGACGTGATGTGACGAGCCTGGTGTGCAGAGTTCTGGCTCCGGAAGCAGAGTGAGTGCTGGGATTTTACTCCTGGCTGGACCACTGTGTGATCTTGGGCAAGGCATGAAGCCTCTCAGTTTCCGCATATGTACAGTCGAGATAATGGGGCCTACCTCGTGGGGGCTTTTGAAGATTAAATGGTTTTTTACAGGCCAAGGCTCTGGGAACGGGGTTTTCTTAGCATTTCTCATGTTTGATTTGAAGCTGTCTATCTAAATGCACCAAGGTAGCTTCTTTGATTGTAGCTTCGGGAACCATCAACATGATTAGGACATCTTGGGTCATGTCTAAACTGCCTGAAGCTCTTGTTCATTGAGTCTCAGGGATGGATGAAGGAGAATAAGGAGATCTTGAGTCATGCCCTTGTTAATTTAGCCTCGAGGGTGGGTGAGAGGCTATGGCGTATAAATTCTGAGTAAGTTGTACTGCCTTTGAGCAGGTTGTGGTAATAATACCACCTGTCTCCCTGTAACCTGGTTGCAGAAATAAACTCGCTTTTCTCCGAGTTTCTGCCTCTCATCTTTGACTGACCACAAGGGAAGCAGCTGGACTAGTTTATCCAGGAACAGGTTATTCTGTGCAATGTGCTGGGAACGGTGCCTGCAGCACTGTGGTGAGTGGGTGCTAGCAGCCTCTCGCAGGGCTGTGGGTTGGCAGGAAGGGTCATCCACATGTGCGCTGTGGGCGCGCTAAACTGCTACCCAGCGCTGAAGCAGGGGCAGCACCACTCTGCCCATCCCTGGCCCTGGGGTTCCGCCGGTTGCACAGCTACTGGAGACCTTCTTCACAAAGGCAGGCTCCTCCTACTCCAACAATACCCCTTCTCTTCCACATGCGAGGGTTTAAGGCACCAACCAGACCTTGATCCTGACCATCTCTGTGCTCTCGTTTCAGAGAATGTTCATACACACTCAGACTCTTAAAGCTGACCCAGCGCTCATAGGACCACATCCCCATCCAGAGAAGAAAGCAAGTTGCCCAGTGCCCCAAGGTTCCAGAAGCCTGACTCTCCGAAGAGCTCCCCCATAATTTACTTTTTAAAAAGCCAACCAACAGTGATAAATACCTCCCCAGGGCTTACCCAGGGGAAGTGCAAGGGAGGCCCACCTAACCCAGTCTGGAGGCCCAGGGAGCTTTCCCATAGAGAGGAAGGGGCGCTGCACTTTGCTTATCCCAAATAGCCCCAGGAAGCCAGATGATGGGAGGAAAGAGGCAGGATGGGAGTAGGCAGCTGACCAGGCAGGGGGAACAGCTTGCACAAAGGTGTGGAAAAGAGAGAACCGGGCACATTCTAGGGATTGTCAGAGCTCCATGTAGAGTAGGAAGCACATCAACTAAGGTCTAACTCACTTCCAGGTAAAATGGTTTCTAGGGCAAGTAAGTGGGGCCCAGAGAGCCCTGTGGAACTCACCACCTTCTCTGTACTGCAGCTGCCGTGGCAGTCTGGAGAAGCATGCGCAATCCTTCTTAGAATCATGCCTTTAAAAGCATAAAAGAAAATATATAGGATTGCAGAGGAAATCAACTTTATCAAAGTATCATCAAAAGAATGTTTAAGATAGACGCATGCTATAGTAATATATATGCCTTTTATTAATGTATTAAAATGACAAGATCTAGTGGCAGGAAGCAGCAATGAGCAAAAATCATTTTTGGAGATATTAAAACATCTGTAATTCGAAATAAAATGCCTGTGATCTCTACTGGTGACAAATTCCAGGGACTGATAATTCTCCTGTGGCTTGTTGCCTACATTCATAATGAGGGGAAATACTCCATTTCAGTTAAAGGCTAATAGAAATGAAAGTGTTACTTTTTCCCATCCAAGTTCACGGACCCCCCTGAATTCCCCTCAATTATCCAGTATGCCAGAGGAGAAACTCCTGCCTTACACAAAGACTCAGCTTTGTTCCTGTAGCCCAGTGGTAAAGAGCATCCTGTCTGGACTGCTTCCTTTGTTAATACTGCTGGGCCTGGGACAGGACACTTGGCCTCCCAGTGCCTCGGTTTCCTCATCACGGTGAGGCTCAAATGAGTTGACACATCCACAGCAGTTAGAATAATGCCTGGCACATAGTAGGTGCTCAGTAAAAAAGGGCTCACTGTTTTCATTCTTATTCTCAGCCCCCAAAAACAATGGAGAGAGAAGCCCACCGATGTGGGACATTATTTACTAACTGGAGTCATGTTGATAAGCTCACAAAGCACAATTAGCAGTCATTTCAATTCTGAGGTTTGCTTGACTATAAAAGCTGCACATTTCTTCTTCCCCGATTTCCCTGCTAATTACAACAGCCGCCGTCCATCGCAGCTGCCACACAACGCCCGTGTTGGCTGCATCTAACGTGGTTGTTAAGGCGGCATAATGGTGCACGCTGACTAATTGGCCATCATGCCCAGGATGAATGGAGTCAGGCAACAGAGGCTGGCTGGGTCCCGGCCCTAGGACCCCAAGCTGCACAACGCTAGCAAGCTCTCAGTGCACCCTTCCTCAATCTTCCCAAGCTACCCCATAGGACCAGACCATGAAAGGGTGGCGGGAGAGGAAAGCAGAACTGAAAGGTTCTGAGGGTCCTGGCTGGGGCCAGCCCTACCTCTGATTTGCTATGTGACCATGAGTGAATCACTGAGCATCTCTGAGTTGCACTTTAATCATCTATATAATGGGGACGAGGAGGAAGTTGATCTAGATGCTCCCAGGGTCCTTCTAGCTCCCATTCACTGTATTTTGATGACTCCATGGGAGGTTCCCCTTCAAGTGCCTGGGCAGCCTGCCCCAAGCCCCTGGAGCATCCCAGCTTGCCCGGCAGAAGCACCAAATATTCCCTCTGAAACTCCACACTGCCTCACCTCCTTTCGCACAATTCCCTGAAGCCATGTGATGAGCTCTGGCCAGCAGGCTGTAGGCAGAAGCCAGCAGTGTCACTCCCAGAGTGGAGAAACCTGGAACTATGTGATCATCCTGCAGTTTCTTCCCATCTTGTAGCCAAGAAGGTGTGTGGTAACGGTGAGATGAGCAGCCCAGATTGCCACTTGGACGACACCCCTAGGGGACTTTACAGAAGTAAGAAACGGCCCTCATACCACTAACATTTTCAGGCTATTGTTCCCACAGCATAACTTGGCCTATCTTGCCCAATATAGGCGTTTTCCCAAAAGGACTCAAATAATGGGTTTGTTAAATGAAGAGTTTAGGGGGCAATTGCTTCACGGCACTACTAAATAAAGGGTACCTCAGAGCAAAAGGAAGGGACTGTCTGACAGTGAGATGAGCAGTCTTTCCAAGGTCCCCCCGTCTTCTCCACATAACTCTTCAGGTGGGGAGCTTAAAATGAAGCTCAACGAACCAGAAATATGTAAAGAGTCCCATGAGTTGGAGAGTGAGGTAGAGAGTAAGATACTGAACATTCTCAAGAGCACAGTGGGGAGTTTTCACTTGGCAGTGAAGATGGGATGAGCGACGAGTGACGGAAGATTCATGGCATGGATTTCAGGACTGAGAGAAAACTGGCTGGGTGGGTTTTACCCTGGGTTTCCATCTACAAAGAGGACACTGATGAGAATTGAGTTCAGCTGGGTTTTCTCTTTCCCAACAGCAAAATTTCACCCTGGGGATCTCCCTTTCCTCTTCCCTGGAGGGGTCTCCAGAGTGAGCAAGAAATGGATCCTCTCTCACCTATATGGGGTATAAGAATCTTACACAACTCTTAATGTGTTTTTAAAAACCACAAACTGCCAGGCAGAGTGGCTCACACCTGTAATCCCAGCACTTTGAGAGGCCAAGGCAGTAGGATTGCTTAAGGCCAGGAATCTGAGACCAGCCTGAGAAAAATATCAAGACCTCATCTCTATAAAAAAAATAGCCAGGTGTGATAGCGCACACCTGTAGTCCCAGCTACTCAGGAGGCTGAAGTAGCAGGATTGCATGAGCCCAGGAGGTCGAGACTATGGTGAGCCGTGATCATGCCACTGCACTCCAGCCTGGGCAAGAGAGTGAGACTCCAGCTCAAATAAAATAAATAAGTAAAACTTAAACTCCCAAACTTCCTGAGTTAGGACATGATTCCAGAGTCTCCCTGTCTGACGCCACAGAGCCCAGCAGCACAGAATTCTAGAGTCATGGGAACCAAAGCTACAGGACAGCCCAGTAAGAAACAGGAGTGCAGGGTCACTGGCCTGCCCAGCCATCGAGGCCTAACCTGCCAGGGAAGCCATTGGCTTTTTCTTCCTGGGGATGCCAAGTGAGCAGCACCCCAGGGCTCCCTCCTGTGCCTGTGCCTCCCATGAGTAAGCCATCCCCAAGTGGCAAGTAAATAAATAAATAAATAAAGAGCATGGCTTTGCGTGTGAAGGACAAATGCCAAGTCTCCTCTCCAAGGCCCTCCCCAAACCTCCGTCAATCACCTGCATAAGACCAGGCGTCAAGCCTGCCACCCCAAGCTCTGCTTGGCTGTGACAAGCACTGAAGATGATGCACAGCCTACAACCTCAGGCCCTGCAATCTGGAGGGACCGGGAAATCCATGGAGGCCATTCCAGGATTTACGCTTAAAACGGTTCTCCTTTGTCAGGGGAGAAAAAAAGCAGGTGTTTGTGAAGGTGAAGCTTGCAAATCAGCGCACATGTTTGGGGGCATCATGCCATTTCTGGCAACCCAGTTGGGTTTGGTTTTTGCACCAGCATCAGGACATGCACTCTGGTGGGCCCCCAACCGATCACCTTTGGCGTCCCTGCATTTTACTAGACTTTGAATCACAGTCTCCACTCCTTCTCCAGGAAGTCTGTCCAGATGATAGTCATCTATTTCCCAGTCCTTCAACTCAAGCTCTGGCCCGCTCTCAGCCCCTGGTGGGTTTAGGTGATCCATGATTGCTTGTCCTCATTCCACAAACTCCTAGAGAATGCCCACTGCCCTTCCCACAGCAGACCAGAACTCCACTAGGGGAGGGACATGTCTCCCCATCAATTCAGGCACTTCCAAGAAGGGAAAGCATGCCTCCCCAACACTAGCTCTTTGATAAGTCAAGTCGCCCTGTGTTAAAAAGCAGGAGACACCAGGCATGGCGGCTTATGCCTGTAATCCCAGCACTTTGAGAGGCCAAGACAGGAGGATTGCTTGAGGCTAGGAGTTTAAGGAAAGCCACTGCACTCCAGCCTGGGCAACAGAGCAAAACCCTGTCTCTTAAAAAAATTTTCAAAAAAAAAAAAGCAGAGGGAATGACACAACTGCCTTCTAATGCAGGAATTCTGAACATAGGGAGACATTTGTGGAGTGTGAGTGTGTGTGTAAACTGCTTATACATGCTTGCAGTTTTCCAAAAAGAGGGATCATAACTTTCAAGTGATCCTCAAACGTATCTGTTCAGAGCCAGAGTGAGACTTTTAGAAGCACCAAGCCCTGAAAAGATTGCAGTACTGCTTTCCCCCCAACCACCACATGTAATTCAAAATGCAAACAGCTCCAAGCTCAGCAACACAAAGCACCCAAGATGCATATGCTCGTCAGAGCCAAACATCTCATGCTAAGTTCCCTTAGTCTATAGGTGGCCCTTGTCCTGGGCCTGCCATGTAGGAAAGGTAAAAAAGCAGTTTTGAGGGGAGGTTGAAAGCAAACAGTTGATGGAGAGACATGTCCCTCCCCTGGTGGAGTTCTGGTCTGCTGAGGGAAGGGCAGTGGGCACTCTCTAGGAGTTCATAGAATGAAGTCAAGCAATCATGGGATCATCTAAACCCACCAGGGGTTGAGAAGGGGCCAGAGCTTCAGTTGACTGGGATATAGATGCATATAATCCGGGATGGAGAAGGAAAAATAGAACAAATCTCTCCCAGCCTCAGAGGCAGATAAACAGGTGGGAAATTGGGCTACATCTGCCCCTAGAGGTCTCTGCTTCCCTATCCTGGGCAGGAGCTAGGGAGATGGGATCATTTCCATATTTTAACTGAAATCAGACACAGAGAATGAAACTCTGGCCGGGCACAATGGCTCACGCCTGTAATCCCAGAACTTTGAGAGGCTGAGGTGGAAGGATCACTTGAGCCCAGGAGTTTGAGACCAGCCTGGGCAACATAGCAAGACCTAGTCTCTACAAAAAATAAAAAAAATTAGCTGGACATGATGGTGTGTGCCTGTAGTTCCAGCTACTAGGTAGGTTGAGGCAGAAGGATCACCTGAGCCCAGGAAGTTGAGACTGTGGTGAGCCATGATCTTGCCACTGCACTTCAGCCTGAGCGACAGAGTGAGAACCCCCACTCAAAAAAAAAAAAAAAAAAAGAGGGAGAGAAAGAATGAAACTCTGTAACATCAGCTATAATCCCAGAACTGTTGGGCTTGGGAGCCATTGAGAACTTTCCTTTCAAATGGCCACCCTATCTCTCCCCTGTCCTCCCTCTCTGAACCTGGAAAGCACCTGAAAGGCTCCGGTGGAGGAAGGACAGAAGGACCCTCCTGAAATCCCCTACCACCTTTGAAAATCTTTTTGAATCTTGTTGCCTCCAGAGACCCCAAATCCTCTCATCCATGGCTGCACTAAACACATCCCATGCACAACCCTGAAAGTCAAATCACCCAGAGCCAGGGATCAAGGTGAAGGCTAAGATCAAGGTGAAGGTGGAGATCCTGCTTCCCCACACTCCTAATCCTGGAGAACACTAGGAAATGCAGAGACTGGTGAATAACTGGGGCTCCAGCCTGGGAGTCAGGAAGACTGGACAAGCAGTTCCAGTTCCCAGCTCAGCTGCTTCTGCGCTGCTAGACCCTGGACAGGCCGCTTCCTGTCTGCCCTCAGTTTTTCCACCTATAAAGGGAAGCAGCTCCCCACTGAGCACTGATGATATTTGTGTGTCTCAGTTGGGGTCTACACTCCAGAGAAGTCCTAGGCATGGAGGATTCACCTCAGAGCCTTTTCTTGAACTTAGGGTATTGGTCTGGTCTTCCCAAGGCTCCAGGACTTTAGTCAACATTCTCTTCAAAAGTGAGTATTTGCTACAGGGGAAGAACTGTTAACTCGGTGGGAGTCTGAGCAATAAGCCAGCAGCGGGACCCTTGGGGTTAAGTGTAGGCTGGAGATAGGGCAAAGTGGTTGAGCTCTCAGATCTTAGCCAGGCACCGGGGAGGGAGTGGCTGGTGAAACCTTGCAGGGAGCCTGATTTCCTCAAGGCTCTCTCTCCATTGGAAAGAAAACGGCATGCCAAAAGTGAAAAAGATGTGGAAGGAAACTAAGCTAGGACAAGGTGTTGCTAGGTGCTAGGTACACGAATAATTGCACTACATTCCCACAGCACTATGAAATACTACTCTTATCCCCATTGTACAGATGAGAGTATTGAGGCTCAAAGACGTCAAACAACCTGCCTAAGATCTCACACTAGGAAACAGCAGGACTGAAATTCAAACTCTAAATCACGTGGCCTTTCCATGGATCACTCCAGGGTTGGAGCCTTCAGCAGCAGGCTCAGAGACCCCAGGATACAGCCTGGCGGGGGATCCCCTTAGAGAAACTACAGTCAGGATGTGCTATGGTGGGTCCCTGCCCCTCTCCCACCCAGGTATTTCCTTCTCTGCACCTAGAGGCTCTCAGAGCCCAGCCAGCTGTTTGTTCCCCTTGGCTCTGAACTTGATGCTGGAGTGACCAGCAAGCAGACACCTCCAGCCTCCTCCAGGAAGTTCAGTACCCACTGGGCTGGGCAGCACAATCCACCCCAGCTCTTCCAGGCCACGCCGTGCCCACTACCTTGCTGGCTTCTGGCTCCCCACTGCCCAATTCATGACCACCCTGTGCAGTAAAGCGTGCAATCTAATTGCATAGCCCTCAGCCACCAGAAGACAGGTGCAGAGGCAGAGGGGAGGGCAAAAGAACTGGCACTGGGGAGGGACAAGGGCTCCTTCCCCCTCCATCCTCCTCTTATACCTGCCAGAGACTGGGCAGTAGATGAAATTAGAGGCTTAAGGGTCAGGAGATGGGGGGATGTTGAAATATGGAGGGGCCTTAGCTTCCTGGGACCACAGAGTCAGGCTCTTGGAAGGAGCTCCTCAGCTCCAGATCCTTCCAACAGAATATTCTTCAAAGTTCTGTTCACAGCATTTGCTCTTACAACCACCATTGAAAGGAAATAGAATCACACAGGCAGAGAACACCAAGCACAGAAGATTCCATGGAAAGGGCAGTGGCTTGAAGGCAGAACTCCTGGGCTCAAGGGCCAGTGCCATCCTGTGCTACATCCTAAGAGTGGGGAATGGGGAGACCCAGAGACAACTAAGTACGATGCAGGCCCTGCTCTCCAGGAGCCCATAGTCTAGTAGAGTAGAACCTAACAATTATGGAGCACCAACTATTTACCAGGCAAAGCCCTGTGAGATAGTACCAGTGTTACCTCCATTTTGCAAAAGAAAGACTCAGCGAGGCACAATAATTTGCCCTGGGTCATACAGCCAGTAAGTAGCCCAGCCAAGACCTGGCCCATGCTCTTAACACGATATGGTCTCTTTGTGCATAAATAACTCTAAGACGTGGCTGAATGTGACAAGGTCCATGACTGAGTAAAGATAAAATAGTGTGGGCTTTCAGGAGGGAAGAGGCTTCCTGGAGGAGATGGCTACTGACCTAAGCCTTTACAGGGCAGAGGCGATTTGTGCCAAACATTTAGGGAAGAAGGCATAAGAAATTCTGTCAAGTGAAAATTCCAACAGTACTTGACCCCCACTTCCTGCCAGCAAGCCCAACCCTGTCCCCAGGAGAGCAGCAGAACCCAGACCAGTCTCTGAGCCACAGCACTGAAGGAGGGTTTAGAAATGGTGAGCGGTCAAGTGGAAGGGAGTGGGTGGGGAGAACAAAGGCATGTTCCAAACCAAATTCTGACTAGGCTTCTAGAAACGGGGCAAGGAAAGCCCAGGGGGACAGCAGGGCAGTTACTAACTGATGCGGGGAGGGGGAGAGGAGGCAGTACTACCAGCCTGGGGGGGGACCACCTCCACGTTGCACCGCAGCACCCTGAGAGTCAAAACCCCAACCCTGACTCCCTCCTGCCATCGCAGCTCTCGGCTGTCATCGCTCCGTCCTGTCAGTCTCGCCATGACTTCCTACAGCTATCGCCAGTTGTCAGCCACCTCGTCCTTCGGTCCTTCAGGGGCATGGGCGGCGGGACACACGCGCTTCGTGTCCTCATCCTCCTCCGGGGGCTTCGGCGGCGGCTACACCAGGCACCTGGCCGGGTCCAATGGGCTGCTGGCGGGCAACGAGAAGCTGACCATGAAGAACCTCAACGACCACCTGGCCTCCTACCTGGACAAGGTGTGCACCCTGGAGGAGGCCAACAGCGACCTGGAGGTGAAGATTCGAGACTGGTACCAGAAGCAGGGCCCCGGGCCCTCCCGCAACTACAGCCGCTACTTCAAGACCATCTAGGACCTGCGGGACACGATTCTTAGTGCCACCATTGAGAACTCCAAGATTGTCCTGCAGATCGACAACGCCCATCTGGCTGCAGATGACTTCCACACCAAGTTTGAGACGGAGCAGGCCCTGCGCATGAGTGTGGAGGCCGACATCAACTGGCTGCGCCGGGTGTTGGACGAGCTGACCCTGGCCAGGACCGACCTAGAGATGCAGATCGAAGGCCTGAAGGAGGAGCTGGCCTACCTAAAGAAGAACCACGAGGAGGAAATCAGCGTCCTGAGGGCATAGGTGTGTGGCCAGGTTAGTGTGGAGGTGGATTCTGCTCCGGGCATTGATCTCGCCAAGATCCTGAGCGACATGCGAAGCCAATATGAGGTCATGGCTGAACAGAACCGGAAGGATGCGGAAGCCTGGTTCACCAGCCGGACTGAGGAACTGAATCGGGAGGTTGCCGGCCACACCGAGCAGCCCCAGATGAGCAAGTCCGAAGTCACCGACCTGCGGCACACCCTCCAAAGCCTGGAGATCGAGCTGCAGTCACAGCTCAGCACGAAAGCCGCCCTGGAAGGCACGTTGGCAGAAATTGAGGCCCGCTTCGGTGCCCAGCTGGCGCAGATCCAGGCCCTGACTGGCAACATCGAGGCCCAGCTGGGTGATGTGCGCACGGACAGCGAGCGGCAGAACCAGGAGTACCAGCAGCTCATGGACATCAAGTCGCGGCTGGAGCAGGAGATCGCCACCTACTGCAGCCTTCTGGAGGGCCAGGAGGCCCACTACAATGACCTGTCCGGCCCCCAAGGCCTTGTGAGGCCACAGGCTCTGGGCTCCTGCCCTCCTGCGGGGGTGTCCTGGGCAGGGGGATGGGAAGGGAGGGACCCTTACCTCTGGCTCCTCCTCTGACCTGCTAATAAAATTTGATGGCTCCAGGAAAAAAAAAACCCAACCCTGACCCATGCACACAACAAACGCTGCAGAGCCATAAACTACAACACTGGGGAGGATATTTATTGACGTGAAAAAATGTTCACATATATTTCACTTGAAAAGGCAGGTTGCAAAATAGTATGTACGGTATGATGCCATTCTTGTAAGGGGAAAAATATCTTTATGTAAGTCTGAAAAGATATACACCCAAAATTTCAACAGTGCTTATCTCCAGGTGGTAGATCGTGGGATTTTATCTTCTTTATGCTTACCTATATTTTCTAATTTGTCTACATTAGCAGGCATTATCTAAGTTGTTAAGGCTTTTTAAAAAATAAGGTAAATATATCAAGAATTTTGACAGGGTGTGGGCAGGGAAAGAATGAGCCCCTGCTACCTCGGTGCAGAAAGTGAGGGAGGATGGAGGATGAGAGGACTCAGCCAGGAGGGAATGGGGGAGGATAGAGGGTGGGGGTACTCAGATGGGAGTGGGGGAGAATGATGGAAGGTAGGAGGACTCACCCAGGAGGATGGAGAAGGATGAAGGGTGGGAAGATTCAGCCCAGGAGGGTGGGGAAGGAGGAAGGGTGAGAGGGCTCAGCCAGGAGGGTGGCAGGGTGAGATGGAGGATAGAAGAACTCACTCAAATGGTGATGGGGAGAATGGAGGATAGGAGGAGTCACCCAGGAGGATGGAGAAGGATGAAGGTTGAGAGGACTCAGCCAGGAGAAGGGTGGGGAAGAAAGGAGGGTGGGAGAGCTCACCTAGAGTGTGGGTGGAGGAAGATGAAGAGTGGGAGAACTCACTCAGGATGGGAATGGGAGAGGATGGAAGGTGGAAGGACACACCAGGAGTTGGGTGGAGATGGGTGGAAAGTGGGAGGACCCACCCAGGAGAAGGATGGGGAAAATGAAGTGTGGGAGGACTCACCCAGGATGGGGGAATGGGAGGATAGAAGGTGGAAGGACTCACCAGGAGAGAGGTGGGGAAAATGGAGGATGGGAGGACTCACCCAGGATGGGATGTGGGAGGATGGAGGGTGGGAGGACTCACCAAGAGAGGGGTAGAAAGGATGGAGGGTGGGAGGATTCACTCACAAGGGAGGAGGATGGAGGAGGAGTTGTTATGAAGACTAGCTTCCTCCATCTTTGACATCCCACAATCTCAGGGCCAGGAGGTCTTCTCACCCCTCAGAGGGGAGGGGTTCAGTCTGGAAGCCCACAGCTGCCTGACAGAGGGCAAAGGAGAGGGACAGAACAATATGGAGTCCCTGCAGAGATGCAGGCCTGCAGGGCTGAGTTTGGGGTATATGAGAGGAAGACAGTCCCCAGACATGGAAACGGACCAGGGAAGCCCCCTGAGGAGGGATGTCCCATAAAGATCCCTCCAGGGTAAGGTAGGCAACCCATAGTGACAGGACAGGTGGTGACAGGAGAGGCAGCCTGGAGGGTCCTGAGATGCAAATGACCCAGTGATTAATCCAGCAATGTTAAGTCTGGTTGGAAAGCTCCCTGATGGGAAGAAGGGAGAGTCTGAGGAGCTTCAGGAAGGCAGGGAGGGGTAGGTAAACGACACTTCCCCACTTTCTCTTTTCCTATCTTGACAGCAAGATGGGAAAGACTGAGCAGAAGCCACATGGTAACTGCCTGTGTCACTTAGGTGTTTGTTATTCTCTTTGCTCCTATCTGTTTCCCCTCTGTTATTAGCAGTAAAACTCTTAAAAATAGCCAGAACCCTCTTTGACTGGATAACAATCAGAGCTTCTAAAACACCCATGGGCTGCCTTTACAGGTAGTGAACTTCCTGCCCCTGGAGGTAGTCAAACAGAAAATGGGCCACTATCCTGGCCTGCTCTCAAGGGTTACATGTCAAAAAGAGAGCCAGGCTCTGAGGTCCATCCCACCCTTGGGATCCTCTGACCCTGTGAGAGTGGGGTTTTAGAAGCAGTGACTGTGAAGAAGACACCTGGCCCACAAAAGAAATAGGTGAAGGCAGGCATTCCCCATCCCCCTCCCCAGTCCTCACAGATCAGCAATTGAAGAACAAATGCATCTGTCTGCAGGACTGGCCCAGTGAGGTCCCCGGGTCCTGGAAGAGGGGCCCTTGCTCTGTAAACCACCATCTGCTTGAGTAGAAGTGGGGGGTCTCTGGTCAGGATGTGCCAAGCAGGTCACATGCCGGGTATAAAGGGAAGCAGATGCAAGTCAGCTCCAGGCCACTTGGAGGTGTTCACAAGGTCACAGGGATCTTTGCATACTGAATCCTGGACCCATGACATTCATTTTTCAGCAAATGCATCTGCATGAGAGCACGAACCTTCCATGAGCATCCAGCAGGCACGGAATCAGTGGGAACACCAGCATCAACGCTGTTCACAGACATGGGGAATCAACAGATATAAAGAGGAAAAAAAAACTGTAAACATTCGGCCTGACCGTGCAAAGCCAAAAATTAATACTAATTGCAGGCAGCCTGGCTTTTACCATTTCCCCCATACACAGCCTAATAACTATTGTATTTGTTCTTAAATGGAGAGGATTTATGGGGAAGCAGACCTGAGTTTACTCTAAAGAAAAATATCCCAGCAATTAGGGCTGCCTGCAGTGGGACCTGTTGCTAGGGCATGGGGAGCGGGGGCCTGGGCACTCGTTGTCCCTGAGATGTCCAAGCAGGAACCAGCAGTGGGGGAGGGCCAGCTGGTCCCTTCCCACACCTCTCAGATCCACCCTCCTTCCTCACCCTGCTCTCGCCGCAGGAGGCTGCTCAGTCTGGACCCCATCAGAGGCCCCAATTCCTCCTGGCTTCTATGGGTCCAACCAATGGGGAGCTAAGGAGGGGGCAGGAGAGAGGACAGGTGCGTGTTTCCCAGGATCCCTCCTCAGGGCCACCTTCAACAGAAAGTGACCACCCTTCTCTGAGCAGCCCAGCCCCGGCCACCTCTGGTCATCACTCCCTTCTCTCACCCCTTGGCTGCTGAGGAGGGTCATAGCCAGGCAAGGCCTACTGCTCACCCAAGAGATGGCACTACCCCTTGGGCTTTCTCTACACCTGCCTACACCTTGAAAAATTATTCCTTTATTAGAAACTCCATGGAATTATCCTGATGTAAGTGTGCCATCTATTTCCTGCTGAGATCCTGACTGATACACAAGAACCCTAATCAGCAAAAAAATTAAACGATACGGCCCCTCTAGTTATGCGGCTAAGTTGGTCGTTCCAGGAAATGTGAGTCCGATTCACTTTGTTGCCGGCTCTCTTTTATTACAGTACTCAACTCTGTGTTATCAACCATGATCCAGTCGTGGTTTATGGCTCGTAACTTCCTCAACCATTGCACCCCATGCCCACTTGTTCCACAGAGAAACGGAGGCCTAGAACCTTACCCAAGGCTACAACCAAACACAGAAAGCCAGGAACTCCCAGGCCCCACCCCAGGTGCCTTTCCCATGCAGAGTATTCCAAGAGGGCCCAGCCCCCCTTCCTTGGCCCTCTCCCACAAGTGAGGCTGCCACTCCTTCTCTCCTCAGTCCCCTTTCCTCCCTGTCCCCTGGTGGGGGAGGCCCTTGGGGAAAATGATGAGGTTTTTATAGCATTCCATGGTAAGCACTTAATAACTCTCCAGGCTATAGATCTGTGCTTCGCATGGGCTGGGGATAATTCACAGTAAAATATGACTTTTCATTTATCACACTGACGTGTAATAAATACTTCCCCGTGAAGCTTGGGCACAAAAGGAGGGGGGGTGAGCCACCATCAGATGAGGCTCCATGCCTAGATGTTGGGGTTCAGGTTTGTGGCAGGTGGACTCGGGGTTGAGGAGAGCCAAGGCCAGGGGACCAGAACCCTGAGCCCAGGGACGCTCACGATGCAGTGGGAAGTCCCTTTGGGATATCAGCCAGGGCTGCCCCTCAGCTTCCCACCAGCTTTCCCACCATTTCTGAGAAATCGAGTCCCTCCCTCCTGGAGCCAAATGCCCCCAGAGAACAGCGGGGCCTGTGTTCAAAAGCCCAGGCAGACGCCCTCTTCCTCCCCTCGCATCTGGCTCTCTTGCCTGGTCGCAAAGGCTTCCCATCCCCCCAGCCCATTGACACTGTGCCAATCCCTGGGCATTGCGTTGTTTTCCAATTTCCCACAGTGTCTAATCATCATAATCGCTCCAGGTTATTTATTTGTTCATTTAATTCTCAAAGCCACTCAAGGCATTATTGCCATCCCCAGCTCTCGGGGAGGCCACTGGCACTCAGAGGGTTGAGTGACTTGCTCATGATCATGTTGTGATGACATGGTGGCATCAGACCCCTACCCAAATCTGGCTGGCTGCAAGTCCTATTGTCTTAATGGCTGTGGGTTTTAGGTCAAGGTCCCCTGGAAAGAAGATTCTGAGACAAGATTTGA
Source organism: Tarsius wallacei (assembly GCA_963574415.1). NCBI lineage: Eukaryota > Metazoa > Chordata > Mammalia > Primates > Tarsiidae > Tarsius > Tarsius wallacei. Next base: position 6,915 of record CAUYQG010259706.1, on the reverse strand, counting down.
GTACAAGAGGTTCATTTAGGAGGTGACCCAGGAAGCATCAGAAGGAGTGGGGCCGTGAGGCAGGGAAGGAAAGGAAGTCAACATAGAACATGCTAGGAGCAGGTCTCCCTGAGGACAACAGAGGAAGTCAGAGAACAGGGCAGAGCAGACCTCAGGGTCATCCCATGCAACAAGAGAAGGAGCTGGGTGTGCACCTCCAGTTCCTGTCTGTCACTAGGGGAGGTGTTAGGTGTCTTAGGAGGCTCCCTAGTCAGATGAGGCCAAGGTGGGGGGTGGGGACGATAGAGTCCAGGACTACAAGCTAGCAGTTGGCAGCCATAGGGTCCTTGTCCTGGAAATGGGGCATGCCAAGGGGACATGAGCAGAGCACTGACCACATCTGCCTTCCCGTTTGGTCCTCCCAGACCCCTGCCATCACTTCCCTGGACAGATATAGTAGTCTTCTAACTGGCCTCCCTGCCTTGGCCTTGCCCCACCCAACACATTCTCTAGCTCCAGACAGGAAGCACATTCCACCTTAGTCCAAACAAGGAATGGCTGGGAAGGTGCCTCTTCCATCAGGAAGGACACCTTGTTGACGTCTGGGGCTGCAAACTTGACTGCACAAAGGCAGAAGTCACAAGGCCTGGATTTCCTCTGAATTCTGAACCCTCACTCTAGGCCTCAGGAGTGTCTGATGCACAGCAGATGTCCAGTGATTCTTGCTGGGTATGAAATAATCTACCCGGGTACACTTTGCTGTGAGGGGAGGGCTTCTCTCCTGGGGAGCACCCTGCCTTGTGGACCAGACTTGCAGGAACAGAGTGCTGGGTACTTACCCAGTTCCTCCTACTCTTGAGCCTTCCTCTGTGAGCTCCCAGGAAGTGGAGACCCCTCATGATACAGAAGACCTCAGTGGAGGACAGTCTCAGCCAGAAGAGCCCGTGAAGGACAGGGACGATGGCGGGGTAGCAAGATCACTGTGCTGGGAGTCTGGAGGGTAGAAGGCTAGTCCCAGTCCAGTCAGTCGCCCTGTGGTGTGAAGACTCCAGGGGTCTTTTGCAATAAGTGCTTAGGGGTGAGGACCATGACCTAGATGCAGAGCACTGCACACAGGAGGGAGGGAAGAGTTTGGTCCCCACAGCCCAATTCTGTGGATAACTTGGATGATGTGGCCATTTGTCCTGGTCCCCTCCACTCACACCCTCTTTATACTGTAATGATCCTAAAAAACTTATATCATATACTAACCCTCAAAGCATCCTATATGACATGAGGATTCCCTCCTCCCAGAAGCCTTCCCTGATATTCTCTCTTCACTACATCCAGTGAAGAATAGACCATGCCTTCCTGGGTAACTTGCTCTGTCCAGTATAGGCTGTCATCCCAGCCCCTAGTGTGTGGCTGCCTCCCCTACTTAACCGTGAGACCATGGGAGACTGGACCTTAACCCTGTCTTAGTGTTTGTGTGTACACGCGTGCACACGCGTGCACGTGCGCACATACACACACACACACACACACACACTCTGCTCAGAGCTGAGCCCGGAGCCTTGCTCAGAGTCATGCTCACTACATGCTGGCCAAGTACACGTCTAAGTGACTGAATTAATGATCAATGAGTGGTGCCATAACCCCAACTTGAGAAATTCTTTGGGCCAACCAACACACAGGGCTGCTGAACGAGAGCAGGTACACTCAGTTCAGCAAAGTCCTCAGCCTAGCCACGGGCCTGCTTGTTTCTCTCCTTCCACTGGTGAACTGACAGCTACTTCCTGCCATCGTGATCCAAAGCCTGGATACACAGACAGAGCTCCCCAAGAGCCCTTGCAAGAAGAAACCTTGGAGAGTTGAGATTAAGCCCTGGAAGGAGAGGCCGAGCATTCTGCTTCCCTCAAAACTCATGAGAAAAAAGCAACCCCACTCCCTCCTGTGCTCTCTACGCTTCCTTCCCTGACCAGCCCCTGGGTCACAAAACAGACCAGACGAACCCCATTACCAACATTGTTCAACTCCACAATTCAGAAATTCTCTCAGCCCTGAGTGACCCTCAGAACTCACTGTTTAGTGGGCAAGGTGGAATGAACCCATTTCTCAAAAGGGAAAGCAGGAACTCCAAGGGGGACAGTAGCTCTCTGAAAGCTAGTTAGCAGGCTCATGGAAGAAGGAGGACCTGGATCACACGACTCACTGCCCCTAGCCCAGCCTGGTAAGATAGGAGCATCTCCACCCAAATGTGAACAGGGATTTGCCTCCAGCAGCCAGAGATGCCGCCCAGCCCTTGCCTCCCACTCCAGACTTGAAGCAAAGAGTAATAAACAATGTGTGGCATTTCCCAACTGTTGGCGTGGATTTCTTGCTTACAGAGGATATATGGGTTTCTGAATAATTAAGCATGACACTCGGCTTCCAGGGCCCAAGACTCTGAAAGGCTCAGTGAAGCCGAGGCAGACCTTTTCCATCAGCAACCAAGCCAGAGTGAGTCCAGGATGTTTGCACCTCCCATCTGAGGACCAGACAGGCCCAGGCTCCACTTGGGAGCAAGAACCCAGGCTGAAAGTTTCCTCAGAAATAATCTGGGCCCAGCGCCTGATTTCCAGGCAGGAGAACTGAGAACCTAAGTGAAGATTCACCCAGGATCCCTAGAGGTCTGAAGCCCTGGAATAGCGGTGAAGGTCCCAGGCATGGCCCAAACACCAAGGTGAAGGCAGCTCATCTTCTTTCTAGCTTTGCTGCCCTGGGCAAGTAACTTTGTCTCTCTGAGTCTTCATTTTTCTATTCTGTGAAGTGGGATTAATAAAATCTTACACACGTGAATAATCCCCATTCTACAGGTGGGGAAAAAAGTAGATAATGACTCTGAAAGCTAATGGTGAATTTTATTTTTTTATTTTTTTATTTTTTTAAAGATTTTATTTTATTTATTTTATTTTTATTTTTATTTTTTTTGATTTATTGTAGTGATGAGGTCTCACCAAGTCGCCCAGGTGGGTCTCGAACCCGCCGGCTCAGGCAATCCACTCACCTCAGCCTCCCAAGGCACGGGATTACAGGCTGAGCCACCGAGCCCAGCTGAATTTTAGATAGACATGCAAGGATGGGCTTTAGAAACTAGGCCTTGTGCCTCTGGGTTCACTTCGCCCTGGAGCTGGGGCTGCCTGGAAAGGCCTCCTGAAGCCAGAGGATCTAGCTTTCAGGCAGAAGAGCCAGATAGAAATAAGCCTTAGCCATGCCCACAACCAGCCACCCCATTTTACACAGAGACACAGAGGCCCAAAGAATGAAATACCTGTGAGAGGTCACAAGTAACACTAGGAGTCAAGAGAGAGGAGAACTGAATCTCCAAGCTCCCTGGCCAGTGCTCTTCTCTTTTACTAACCATCCCTCCAGCCTCTAGGCATGGCTCTGTCATTGCTCCCAGGCCCCCCACTGCATATGTGAGCCCTGAGCTGGAAGCTGGGGTGCTATAGGTGCCAACTGCCTGCTGCTTCTCCTCACCAGTCTGAATCACAAAGGTAGAGAGAGAGGCAGCCTGGTGTAATGAAACCAGCCCAGAGCTTTAGTGCCAAAAACCTGACTTTAGACCCCAGCTTGGCCATCGTATTAGTTATCTACTGCTGGGTAACAAGTATCCCCAAAATTTAGCAGCTAAAACAACACATTCATTATCTACAGTAACTGTGGGCCAGGAATTTGGGTCCAGCTTGACTGGGTCCTCTACAAGCTATGGTTTCTCACAGGCTGCAATCAAGGTGTCAACCCAGGCCAGACATGGTGGCTTACACCTGTAATCCCAGCACTTTGGGAGGCTAAAGTAGAAGGATCACTTGAGCCCAGGAGTTCGAAACCAGCCTAAGCAACATAGTGAGGCCTCGTCTCTACAAAAAAAAAAACAAAAAACTAAATTACCTGAGTGTGGTGGCACACACCTGTATCCCAGCTACTCGGAAGGCTGAGGCAGGATCGCCTGAGCCCAGGTCAAGGCTGCTGTGAGCCATGATTGTGCCACTGCACTCCAGCCTGGGTGACAGAGACCCCAACTCAAAAAAAAGGAAAAACAGAAAAGGTGTCAGCCCAAGGTCTGCAGTCTTATCTGTTGGTTTGATTAGGGAAGACTCTAATTCCAAGCTCACTCGCATGGTTCTTGGCAAGTTTCCGTTTCTTGCAGGCTGTTGCAATGAGGGCCTCCAGTCCTGGCTGCATGGGCCTCTCCCATGTGGCAGTTTGCTTCATCAGTGTGCAAGCTGAGTGGGCAATAGAGTCTTCCAGCAGCACTGAAGTCACAATCATTTGTAACCCAATCACAAAAGTGACATCGCATCCCCTTTGCCGTATTCTGTTGATTAGAATCAAGTCACTAGGTCCAGCCCACAATCTCAGAGAGGGAATTACACAAAGGCATGAATACCAAAAAGCAGGGATCATTGGTTCATTAGGGTCTGTCTTGTAAGTCTCCTTATCACAGCCATCGTTGGCTGTGTGTCCTTGGCCACATTCCTCAACCTCTCCGAGTGTCTGTTTTTTTCCTCTGTAACCATGGAGATGGAGAGACACTGTGTCCAGCATCGGGCATGTAGAAGATGCTCGAGACATGGTGATTATTATTCCTTTAAGCACTATCAATAGCTTGGGAGACGGGGAAAGATGTGCCAGGCTGATGAGGAGCCAAGGAGACAGGTGAGCGCAAACACTGTGGAGGGATGGGGGGCAAGGTGCATGGATCTTCCCAGTATTGCGAGAGCAGGCAGGGGTGGGGGGTGGGGGAGATTTGCTTGAGAAGCGGAGAATCGTTTACTTAGTTGGATTCCAGAGGTGGTGTGGCAGGGGCCTATGGGGTATAGAATAACTAGAGAACGTGCAGGTGCTAGCCTGGGACCCCTGAGAGTGAGGCACACAGAGTTCCCCTGCACGTCACAGCTGCAGGAAGAAGCCTCGGATTCCTCCCTCAGAGACAGGGATTCAGAGTTCCACAGGGTCTGAACCAGAGGGAACTGGGTCCAGCCCAGGCTGGCAAGCTGATCGTGCAGGACTTCCCCAGGTCAGATGTCTGCAAGCCAGTGGAGTCTGCAGATACCGCCAGCCAGGCCTTGATGGAAGTTGGTACCTTCGGAGGGCAAGGACTTTCATGGTGAACTCTGCTTCACCTGGTTAAAACATGGATCTGATTAAAACTGGAGCCAGTTCTGTAGGCTGTGAGTCATGGAGAAGGAAAAGAGACAAATCCTGGAGTATCCAAGCTAGAATGACCTTGGAAGATTATAGATGGGTGTTGGGGAACAATGAGCCTTCTGCAATGGTGTGCAAAATTACATGTGTGGTCTCACATTCCGTGGAGGGAGAGAAATCTGTCCACGGATCACAGATTAGGAACACATATCCTGTCCGACTCTCCCATTTCACAGAGGAAGATACTGAGGCTCAGGGAGTACCAGGGACTCTCACAGGCAGTATTGTTGTCTTTCAGGGAAGCTAGAAGGAGAACCCCAGGCCAGCCCATTTTTCACCTTCTTGGGCAGCCTCGAAGCCCAAAAGGAGCTTAGACTGCATTCTCCTAATAAAGCAGCCATGTCTCTGAGCAAGACTTAATTATACTATGGAAGAATCATTTTAATGGGCCACATGAAACAGAAAGGATTTTTAATAAAATCTCAGAGCTCTGGGGGCTCAGCCCCTCTGCATGCCTCCCCCCCCTGTTATTTCTCCTGATCCCATGAAGATATAGCATTTGTCACTGTTTCGTTAGGAGCCATGGTGCCCCAAGTTATTTATGAGCTTGCTATGTATTGAAAATTGTATTTTTGAGGGGGAAGAAGGGGGAGAGGAAGTTTATCATAGAGAAGCCCCAGCAAGAAAACTAGTGACATTTCAAAGTACCCACATCTCTGCTCCTGTAAAGACTGAATGTGTTCACAGTCCCAGATGTCAACGTATAACTAGAAATCCCATTGCAGGTAGGGTCTATCTAGGGGCTCCTTGAAGCCTTAATCATTGTTAGGAAAAGACAATGATTTTTATAATCTCTTCCTAGATAAAACCTATGTCTGTCTTTAAAAAAAAAAATCTGCTTTTTGAAGTCATATATGCACAAGGTTAAAAACAGTATCCTACTAAACTACTTCCTACTCCCTGTCCTGTTTCCCCTAGGCAGCCAAATCTAACTTTTTAAAACGTCTCTTCTTATATTTACCTCCATTTTTCTAAATAATATGCTTCTACTGATATTTCTTGATTCGTCAATTTTAGACACAATCTATTGGCTTACTGCTAGAGTAGACAAGGATTTATCTCACTCACACCACCTCCATCCCTCCTGCCATATCTCTATTTTTAGTTCTTCTGTTGGTTACCTTTGTAAGCCTCCATCCTCTAGAGATGTGCTTAGTAAAAGGAGAACTTGTATGCTGTACAAAGAGGAGATCGATACACCCATCCTTCCTTCCCTGAACCCTACCTCTCCCACTCCTACCTCTGAACTCTGTTATCTATGCTTCTACTTTTACATTGTAAAAACTGATAAATTCACATTTATTCTGTAACCATAATAAGTCTCTCAGATTGATTCTAAGAGTGGAAAACTCATTGAAAAGTATTTCTATTATGGGGCCTAAGTAAAGACTGTTCACTGCCAACTCAAGTAATGTGCTATGATCGTAGTTGTACCTTTCGGGTACAGGCTTGCAAGTAAGTGTCATGGTCATAAGTTTTGAGTTACCTTTCTTTATTCTTTTGTTCTGTCTTTATCACATTCTCTGGTTTTGTTTTGTTTTTGTTTTTTTTTTAATGAGTTGGAGTCTCACTCTGTCGCCCAGACTGGAGTGCAGTGGCCGCTCCCGGCCACCGCAGCCTCAACCTGCTGGGCTCCGGCGATCCTTCCGCCTCAGCCTTCCAAGTAGCTGGAACTACAGGCACGCACTACCACACCCGGCTAATTTTTTG
>CAUYQG010259703.1:0-15148 GCA_963574415.1 Tarsius wallacei | reverse complement strand
TAAACAGTCTAATGTCACACTAAAAGAATCTGGAAAGACAAGAGCAATACAATCCCAGGATTAATGGAGGTAAAAAAAAAAATAGAGACCAAAAAAATATGCAAAAGAAAAATGAGATGAAAATCTGTTTTTTATGAAAGGATAAATAAAATTGACAGACCTCCAGAAAGATTAACAAAAAAAGAGAGCAAAAAAAAAAATAGAATAAGCACAGTTAGTAACCAAAAAAAGCAATGTTACAATGGACACTAAAGATACTCAAAAGATTTTCAGAGATTACTACAAATATCTGTATGCAAGTAAGCTAGAAAATGTAGTGGAAGTTGAAGAATTCCTGGTATCACATACTCTCCCAAGATTCAAACAGAAAAAAATTAAAACCCTAAACAGACCAATAACAATCCAAGAAATCAACTCAGTAATAAGAAACTGCCCATCAAGGCAAGCAAACAAACAAAAAAAAAGAAACCTCTCATTTAAAGGTTTCACATTTAAATTCTACAAGAGGTACAATGAAGAGCTGATACCAATCCTATTTCAAGTTTTGTGTGACTTAAGAAGTTCCTGTGGGCGATGATATTTTTTATTCCACTGTGGTCTGAGAAGATACCTGATATGATTTCAATCTTTTGAAAATTTTTTGCCCTTGATTTGTGTTTGAGTATATAGTCAGTCTTGAAGTATGTTCCAAGTGCTGATGAGAAAAATATATTCTGTCATTGTTGCTTAAAGTGTTCTGTAGATGTCTATTAGATCCAATTGGTCAAGTGTTAATTTAAAGTTCATGATTTTCTTGTTAGTTTTTTGTCTTGATGATCTGTCAAAGGCTGTTAGTAGCATATTAAAGTCTCTGACTATAATTGTATGGCTTACTATATCCTCTTGACAGTTTAACTAGCAATTGTTTTATAAATCTGGGTACTCCTACGTTGGGTGCATTTATATTCAAGACGGATATTTCTTGCTGGTAAATTGAGCCTTTTATTATTACATAATGTCCTTTTTTAACTTTTATTGGTTTAAAGTCTATTTTGTCTGATATAAGGTTAGCTACTCTTGCTCTGTTTTGTTTTCCATTCACCATGTAGATTCTTTCTCCAGCCCTTTACCTTGAGCCTGTGAGTGTCATTTTGCAGTGAGATGGGTTTCCTAAAGGCAACAGTAGAATGAATCATGCTTTTTTATCCAATTTGCCACTCTATGCCTTTTGAATGGCATGTTTAATCCACTCATTTTTAAGTTAATTATTGAGTTGTGGGGATTTGCTCCTGTCATATTGCTATTAAAAGGATGCCTGGCTTTTTAGGTTTCGTGGTTGATTTGTATGGTGTGCAAACTCTGTGTTTGCCTGTGCTTTTGTGATGAATTGAACTATTCTTTTGGTTCTGTCCCTAGGACTTTCTTAAGCATCTCCTGAATGCCTGGTCTGGAAGTGGCATATTCTCTTAGAGATTGGATGTCTGGGAAGGATTTTAACTCTTCTTCGTTGATGAATTTTAGCTTTCCAAGATAGAAGATTCTTGACTGAAATTGTTTTTCTTTAAGAATGTTAAATGTAGAGTGCCAGTCCCCTCTGGGTTGTAGGTTTTCTGGTGCTAAGCCTGCTTCAGTTCTGATGGGTCTTCCTTCATAGGTGATTTCTTCTCTATAGCTACCTTTAGGATTTTTTTCATGCTCCCCTTGGTGAGATGGATAATTATTTGCCTTGGAAATGGTCTTCTTGTGTAATACCTCTCAGAAGTTTTCTGAATATTTTGCATCAACATGGTCACTTCTCTAGCAAAATAGGAAAGCTTTTCTTAAATGACATCTTGGAAGGCTTTTTCCAGGGTGTTCTCAGTTTCCTCTTTTTTCTCATGGATGCCAATCAACCATAGATTTGGTCTCTTTACATAATCCCAAACCTCTTTAAGGTTTTGTTCATTTTTCCTAAATATTTTCTCTTTGTTTTTGTTAAACTGGGTTTGTTCAATAGTTAGTCCTCAAGCTCTGAGATTCTTTTCTCTGCCTAGTCAATTCTGCTGCTAAAGTTTGCTATTGGTGTTTTGAAATTCCAGGAGAAAATTCATTTCCAGAAGTTCAGCTTGCATTTTTCTTATAATGGCCAGCTCAGCTTTCATTTCCTGTGCTGCTTTTGTGGCCTGGATGATTTGTGTGCCCACCTTCTTGTGGATCTCACTGAATGACCTGCCACTGTAGTCTGAATTTGATGTCTGTCACTAGAGGCATGTTGTTAAGGATGCATTCCATTGCTTGGGATCTGGAAAGCCCTTTTATGGGTGTCAAATTATTAAGGCTTTAGGGATTGCTGGTAGTTTTTTTTTTTGTTTTTTTTTTTTTTGTTTTATTTTTGTTTTTGTTTTTGTTTTTTTGCAGGCTCCTCTTCATCTGGAAGGGCAGTCTCTTGTCTTTTTTGTTTTGTTTTGTTATTTTGACATTAGATAAGGTTGCTACCATTGGGGTGGCGGTTGTTTTTTTTCCTGACTTCCCTCTTTGGGCTGGTCTATAGGGGCAGCATTGGTTGGAAGTGAACTGTGAAGAATTCTTCTGCTATTGCTTCACTGGTGCAGTCTACTGGGGACAGGGAATGTCTTCTCTAGTTCAGAGGATTTCCCTTTCTTTGGCACAGGCTCCAGTGTCTCTGGCTGGACCTCCAGTGACCTCCTATGCAGACCCCATGTCATGTATTTCATCAGAAGGATTGGCATGCAGTCAGGAGGACCCTGGCAGCTTTACTCTGACTCAGGTGCACTTGGAAGCGTGAAGTGACCTCCTCCTGTCTAGGCAGAACTGCCCCTTTTGTCCATGGGTAGAAAGGAAGCAGTGAAGAGTTGTTATTTCTCCCTAAGTTCTCAGGTCAGCAGGGCCACCACCACTGCTACACTATTCAGAGGTGCCCACCTCTTAGTTCCTGCCCTGGTTCAAAGGAGGGGCTTTTGCAGCAGTTGCAGCCCCTGAGGGCAAGTTGCATCTGCAGCCCAAACCTGGAGCTGCAACAGCTTCCAGAGCCAGAGCAGTTATATCACCCCAACTAGGGGTTGAAGGGGGATGGTGGTGGGAACACCAATAGTGGCACAGACTGCTCTTGCAGGGTGTTTCTTGCTAAGTTCTCCAAGAGGCATTCAGCAGCTGCAGCACCAGGGCTACCTGGGAACTGGTGTTCCCCAGGCATGTGCCAGTGCATCTGTATTTAGGACAACCCTCTGCACCCAGCCAGTACAGAAGGGGTATATGGGGTAAGGCCTGGACTTTCTCACACTTGGCTGAGACTATGGAGGTTTGCATGTGGTGTATAAAGAAGAAAAGCTATCATTTTCACTTACCTCTTCCTTCTCCAAAGGTGCTCTCTCAGTCTAAACTCAGGGCTACTTTTAAAGGTGTCTGGGTCTTGGAACTGCCTATCCTCTGCATTCTCAGAAGACCATCTGATAGATCTCAGCTTGGATTTTCAGGCTGACCCTCAAAGCCCTAGATATACATCTCCATATAGATTTATTTGGGAAGAACAGAAATCATGCAACGTCTTCAGTTGGCCATCTTTGCCACCCCCACCTTGCATGACATTTTTAAATGGGCAAAAGAAATGAATAGAAATTTATCTGCATAGTAACTCCCCATTTATTTCTTCTCTTAGCCCCTGGAAACTACATTATACTTATATTTCATATAAGTGGAATCATACAGGATTTGTCTTTCTGTTACTAGATTATTTCACTTAGCATAGTAACCTCCATGTTCATCTATGTCATCACAAATAGCACAATGTCCTTGTTTAAAGCCAAGTAAATTGTTTTTATTTGTTAACATCACATTTATTTTATCCATCTAGTCCTCCATCAACAAATATTTAGGTTATTTCTAGCTCTTAGGTAATGTGAATAATGCTGCCATTTACATGGACATGCAAGTATCTTCTCCAAATCCAAAATTTAATTGTTTTGAATACCAGAAGTTGTATTGCTAAATCATATGGTAGTTCTAGTTTTAATTTTTTGTAAAACCCTCATATTGTTTTTATAATAGTTGCATTATTTTACCTTCCACCAACAGTACGCAAGCATCCTGTTTGTTTTTCTTTTGTTACTTTCTTGCCCACATTTTTTTCCTGTTTTTTGATAATAGCCATCTTAACAGGTCTGAGGTAATACTTCATTGCTTTTTAATTTGCATTTTCCTGATGGTTGTTCATATTGAGCATCTTTTCATAAATATGTTGGTATTATGTATGGCTTTTAAAGAGAAATTTATTTTCATGTATTTTGTTCATCTAAAAAATCAAGCTATTTATTTCTAATTTTTGCAGCTGAGTTGTTGGAAGCTCTTATATATTATTAGACTCATCAGATATGTGGTTTGCAAATATATCTTTCCAATTCACATTCTGCCTTTTTATTCTATTAATTATGTCCTTTGTTATACAGAAGATTATTTGTTTGATTTGTAATCTCATTTGTCATATTTGGATTTTTCCCCCTTTATGTTTTTGGTGTCATATACAAGAATTTTTTTCCAAGGCCAATGTAATGAAGATTTTTCCTTTACAATTTCTTTCAGGAATGTTATAGTTTTAGGTCTCACAGTTAATTTGGGGGTTGATTTTTGTATATGGTATAAAATAAAGGTCCAATTTGATTATTTTGCTTGTGAATATCCAGGTTTCCCAGCACCGTTTGTTGAAAAGCTTATCATTTTCGTATTCTTTATTTTTTGGTCTCCTGTTAAAAATCATTTGACTATATATACATAGGTTTATTTCTGGGCTCTCTAGTTTTTGTTTTCTATGCTGTTCTGTCTATATGAATGTCTTTAAGATAGTATCATAATATTTTGATTAATGTAGATTTGTAATGTGCTTTGAAACCAGGAAGTGTAAAGTCCTTGCTACTTTTTCTGAATTATTTGGGTGTATTTAGGGTTCTTTGTGGTTTTGTAACATATAAATTTTGCAACTGAGTTTTAAAATTTCTGGAAAATGTTATATTTGGACTTTAACTGGTATCACATTGAATGTGCAGATTGATTTGGCAGTATTGCTATCTTACTATTTTAAGTCTACCAATTCGTGAACACAGGATGTGTTTCCATTTATTTGTCCTCTGAAATTTCATTCAGCAATGTTTGGTGGTGTTTAAGTGTAGAAGCATTTTGCTTTCTTGTTTAAGTTATTTATGTTATCTCATTTCACGCTATTGTAAAAATAATGATTTTCTTTTCAATCTTTGTTCTTTATACAAAAACAACTAATTTTTGCATGTTTATTTTTATTCTCAAATTTACTGTTTATTAAGTCTAAAAATCTCTGCATAATATGTAGGGTTTTACACATAGCATCATGTTTTCTGTCAGCAGAGGTAATTTTACTTCTTTGTGGTATGATTTTATTTCATATTATTCCCTAATTTCTCTAGCTAATATTTTTAGTAATTTAGTACTTTTTTGACTAAAAGTTGTGAAAGTGGGCATCTCTGTTTTCTTTCTTATCTTAGAATAAAAACTTCCAGTTTTTTACCATTCAGTATAATGTTAGCTGTGGGCTTACGTAAAGCCTTTATTATGATAAGCATGTTTTCTTCTATTCTTAGTAGTTAATAGCTTTATTATAAAAGGATATTAAATTTTGTCAAATAATTTTAATTGAGATAATCATGTAATTTTTATTGTCTGTTCTGTTAATATGATGTATTACATTTATTGATTTACATACATTAAACAAGTGTAGCATACCAGGAATAATTCCCACTTGATTATGATGTATTATGCTTTTCATGTGCTGTTGAACTTGGTTTGCTAGCATTTTGTTAAGATTATTTGCATATATTTTTATTAGGAATATTGGTCTGTAATTTTCTTTTTTGTAGTTTCCTTGTCTAGCTTTGGTGTCAGCATAATAATGCTGGACTCATAAGATAAGTTTGAAAGTTTTCTCTACTTTTAATTTTTTTGTAAGAGTTAAAAGGTGTTAGAGTTTCCTTAAAAACAAATTTATCGATATGTGATTTACATATCATACAATTCACCTGGTTTAAATGTACAATTTGATTTTTTAGTACATTTACAAAGTTGTACAATCATCACAACAACAGCTTAACATTTTTTCTTTCATCTCAAAAAGATCGTTCATGTTTACTTGCAGTCAATGCCCACATACTATGTTTTTTTAAGGTATAAGTTGTGAATTTTACTCAAGAACACTAGGCATGAGGTGGAGAAATAATTTGAGAGAGATAAGCCAAGATGCTAAAATCTTTCTCTCTTTCTACCACCGTTTCTTCTATGAATAAAAGTTATATTTTTCTCCAGCTTTACTAAAGTATAATTTAAGATAAAAATTGTATGTAATAATGGTGTAGAATGTGATGTGTAGATATAGGTATAAACTGTGAAAAGATTATATCAGGCAAATTAACCTATCCTTCACCTCAAATACTTACCATTTTTTGTGGTAAAAATGTTTAAGATCTAATCTCTCAGCAATTTTCAAGTATACAATACTTGAACTCCAGGGTTTGTGTTGCTGCAAATGACAAAATTTTCTATTTTATAATGTTGAATATTATTTCATTGTATATGTGCCATATTTTTATTATCCATTTGTCTGTTGATGGACATTTAGGTCGATTCCATATCTTGCTTTTAGTGAATAATGCTGTAATGAACATAAGAATGCAGACCTCTCTTCAATATGCTGATTTAATTTTCTTTGGATACATACCTCAAATTGGAATTTCTGGTTTATATGCCAGTTCTAGTTTTAACTTTTTAAACATTTTATTTATTTATTTATTTATTATTTTTTTAGTTGGGGTCTCACTCAGTAGCCTAGGCTGGAGTGCAGTGGCACAATCACGGCTCACCACAACCTCCACCTCCTGCGCCCATGCGATCCTTCCTCCTAGCCTCCCCAGTAGCTGGGACTATTGGCATATACTACCATGTCAGGGTAATTTTTTTTATTATGGAGAAGTGTAGTACAAGTCAGAAATTAATCGCAAAAGTAGGCTGCATGCAAGTGAAATTTGAGCCTCCAACTTGTCCTCACTTTCCCTGGTTTAGGACCAAGGTCCTCACTTCACCTGGTTTACACTTTGTGTTGATACATTCCCCTTCTCTCTGGCAGTGTCCAGCAACTGCCAATCCCTCTATTGTGCCAATATGATTAATGTTCAGGTCCCACTTATGAGTGAAAATGTTCGATATTTGGTTCTTCGTTTCTGTAGTAGATCACTAAGCCTAATGGTCTCCAGCTTCATCTAATGTGCTGCAAAATTCAAGATTTTGTGCTTATTTATGCCTGCGTAATACTCCATTATCTATATGTACCATATTTTGTTTATCTGTTTCAATTTTTATGGACGGTAGGGTTGGTTCCATGTTTTTGCTATTGTGAATAGTGCAGCTATAAACATACACATGCAAGTGTCTTTTGTCGTAGAACGATTTATGTTCCTCTGGGTATATTCCCAGGAGAGAAGTTGCTGAATCATATGAAAGGTCAATTTCCAGTTCTTTTAGAAATTGCCATACTCCTTTCCATAAAGGTTGTACTAGCCTTCACTCCCACCAACAGGTCAATTCTGTTTCTACTTCCTATTTAATTTCCTTGAGTTTCACTTCATATTTCTCTTGGTTCCTGTCGACTTGTGCCATTGATTCTCTGATTTCTGTGGCTGTCAACTGAAGCAAGTCGTTCTGGGTGGTTATTATTGTTTGTGTTCTGGTGGCTGTTTTTTCAGGTGCTGCCTCTTTAAAATTCTAAGAGTTGGTTCTTTTTCAGTCTTTTCTCATTTATCTCTGTGACAGAGGGAGGAGCTCCATCTTGTTACTGAAGTTTATCTATACACTGCAAAACTAGTTGGGCTAGATTCTCTGTCCCCTGCTGCATGTGATTGATGGCTATCTACAGGGAGGGGAGGGTGAATCAAGTCAGTGCATCCCGGAATTGCTCACCTCCCTCTCTCTCTCAGCTCCTATACATGCCTAGCTCATGGAGTGGGGATGGGACACCAGATTTCCATGCCTGTCTTTTTGTTTTCTGTGTGTTCAAGGAGATCCCAGCTGGTTGCAAGGAGTTTTACCCTTCCAAACGTGTTCAGGGTGCCTCCTTTTATTGGGAGCTGGATCCCCACTCTCTGCTGTGTCCTGCAAGAGTCTTTGGTCTGTTGCTCTGCCAGATGCCGGCAGTGACTGTGTCAGTCAGATTCATCTCACAGATGGGCCTTCTCTGCATTAGAACTATTCACTGTTCCACCTGAGCTCTGATGCCCACAACTGTGTCCCAACCACATTTCCTTCCACGCAAAACATGTTTCATGCATTGCTGGAAGGGGGTGAATCAATTCAGAGTGTCTTATCACTCACCTCTTTCCTTCTCAAAACAGATCTTTTTTGTGTGTGCCTGGTGCCCAGCAGTTGGTGCAAGGCAAGGGATAAGGTACCTGGAATTCTGCACATGCCATGTATTTCTAGAGTCTGTGCACTCAGAGAGGACTTCACTTGGTCCATGATGATTAACCCATACAAAAGTGCTCTGTGTAACTCTACATAGTTTTTCATAGAGTTTGTACTAGCCTGCTCTCCCACCAACAGAGTGGAAGCATTCTCTTTTCTCCACATCCTTGCTAGCATTTGTTGTTTTTGTTTTATTAATGATGGCCACGTGTACTGCAGTTAGGTGGTATCTCAATATGGTTTTGATTTGCATTTCTCTGATGATCAGTGAGGCTGAGCATTTTTTCATGTGTCTGTTGGCTGTTTGTATGTCTTTTGAGAAGTGTCTATTCGTATCTTTTGCCTGCTTTTTAATGAGGCTGCTTGTTATTTTCCTTTCAGCACATTTGAGTTCCTCAACCACCTCTACCCCACACATTTTAAAAAGTTGTTGACACATCAATTTAAAGGACTCTCCATTCTCTCTAGACATTAAAAGATACATGTGTTATTTAGCATTAAAAATGAATCCAGTTAAATTATTACATGCATATTTCACTTTTTATTTTTATTTTTTGTAGAGATGGGATCTCACTATCTTACCCAGGCTGGTCTTGAACTCCTGGACTCTAGCTATCCTTTTTCCTTAGTCTCCTGAGTAACAGGGACAATAAGCAGGTACTATCACATACAAATAATTTTTTAGTTTTTGTAGAGATGGGGTCTTGTTCAATTGCCCAGACTGGTCTCAAACTTCTGGGCTCAAGTAATCCTCCCACCTTGGCCTCCTAAAATGCTGGACTACAGGTAGGAACCACCGCATCCGGCTAATACAGGTAAATTTTGATAGTAAAGCATCATATACACGTGTGTGTGTATCCGTATCCCAATAAAATATGGACAAAGGATTTGAATATGTATTACTTTAATGAAGACATACAGATGACCAACATGTACACCAAGATGTCCAACATCACAATGATCAGGGAAATACTGAAAACCACTATGTAATCTCACCTTATGCCTGTTCAGGTGACTGCGCAGCTGCTGTGGAAATCAGTGGAGTCTCCCCAGAAAATTAAATATAGAATAGCCATAGGATCAGACAATCCCAATTCTGAGCACATATCTAAAATATATATTGCTTTTGGGGGATTTTAAAAATAGTCTAAAATTAGATTGTGGCAAAAGTTACACAACTTAGTGAATATTCTAAAAACCAAGACCTGCTCATGTTAAATGATGAAATTCAGTGTTGTATTACATGTATTTCATTAAAGTTATAAAGTATCTACCAACTACAACAACAACAACAAAAACTCACAGGAAAAATTCAAACTCAGAATACCCTAATATTGTAATAGTTATGTATAAATTGCTCTTATCTCTCATTTAAAGGTTAAAGGACAACAATTAGAATAATAATAGCTGCAATAATTGGATAAAAGACATTAAATGGAAAAACATTCAATACAATCAGAGGAAAAAATAATGAAAATAAAAAAAGAAATCCCATGGAGTTTATAGGACAGCATGCTAAAAATTAACATTCTCATTATAGATATTAAAGAGGGAGAAGTTAGAGAAAAGATAGAAAGTTTATTTATTTAAAGAATTAATGACTGAGAGAGATGGGAAGATGACAGCAGAGCCAGCGGTACTATGCCAGTCCCAGTGTGAGTGAATGAATGTATGGACAATTTTGTGTACATGTCTGTGAGTAAGTGATTATGTGAGTGGCTGACTGCATGGGGACTTGGGAGCAAGTGGCCAGGGCTTTCCTGGTGAAGCAGTTATTGCTGCAGCTGCTTTGCTTAGTCCCTAGCACTTCGGGGGCACAGAAGCTGAGCACCATTTTTTAAAAATCAGCAAAGCTTGACACAGGACTTGGCTTTAGAAAAGGGGCGTGACCGGAAAGGTGGCCACTCCCTTGCCAGTCATGCACCACCCATTCATGGGGAACCTGGTGCTAAACCATTTGTAGATGACCTGCTTCTGGGTCAGGGTTTCCCACACAGCAGAGAAACTCCCTTGCTGCAATCTATTGAAAGTCAGCGCTTGACACAAGGGTTTGTTGAAAAAAAAAAAAAAAGTAAAAAAAAAGAAAAGAAGAAAAAAAAGCAGCAAAACTCTTCCTAGGAAGGAACTGCCAGGAGTGACTGCTGGCTCCAGGCTCTGCCTCACCACCACAATGCCTGGCCAGGCACCAGCAGCAAGGGCTGTGGCAGCAGCAAATCAAAAGAGCCAGAAGCAGAACCCCACTGGAGAAGATGAAACAGGCACCCTGCCACCATCTGGAAAACTGGGCAGGGAAGTGCTCCAGCCTGCTCACTACAGAGCGACAGACCCGATCTCTGTGACCAGTGGGTAAAGTACTCAGGGGTTGATCATAACACAGAGGGAATATACTGTAAGCGCAAACTTTGGAGGGACAGGATAAGTGCTGAGTCTCAGGCACCCCACCCCCTACCCTGATTCAGCCGTGGGACAAATTGTGTGATCAGAAAAGGTTGAGGAAGACCCCTGAAGAGATCAGCAGTGAGACCAAGACTGACCCAACCCCCACCTCCCCAGAAATCTTCTGAATGTCAGACCTACATGACTGGGGTATGACTGAGAGGGTTGGACCCAGGCAGAGCCTGGAGGACAGCACCGATAGGAGGACTCTACTCCAGGATAACCCTGGCTGGGGTGCCCCCCGCCAGTACCTGAGAAGGAGACAATCTCACACCTCCCCACAAGAGGGGATCCCCTTGACCATATAAGTGTGTGGGGGGAAGACTGAAGCCCGACTCACTCCACTGCCCACTCCTCCTTCCCTGGGCTGTGTGCTGGGGAGATTGTAAATGTGGCCACGGTTACACAGGAGACAGCAGAGGGGCTACCTGTGAGCATCTGGGAGGAGCAATTACAGAACATGCCACCAGAGGGCAGGTTTTAAAAAAATTTTTCTTTTTTCTTAGTGCATGGATGTGTATGTGAGGGTTTGAATTGCATTCACCCCCAACTTTTTTATTCTTTTTCTTTTTTTATTTCTTCTTTTGCTTTTTGTTTTCTGTTCATGTGTGTATGTGAATGAGTGTTCATCTTTCAGGTTTTTTTTGTTTTTTCTTCTCTTTTTTTAAATTTAATGTGTGTGTGAATGTATGTGTGAGGGTTCGATTTGGAGTCTCTTTTTTCCTCTTCTCTTTTTTTCTTCTTCTTTTATTTTCTGTTGTGTGTGTTCAGTTTTCCTAATTTTTATTTTTGTTTTGTTTTCCAACTTGTTTTGGTGTGTGTGTGTGTGTGTGTGTGTGTGTGTGTTAATTATTTTTGTTTGTTTGTTTTGGTTTCTGCTTTTGTTTTTTGTGTGTGTTTTTTCATTTTTTTAATTTTTTTAATATCTCATTTCATTCTATTTTTGTCTGTTCCCTTATTGTTGTTACTGTATCTTACACTCAGGTGGTACACCCATGTACCCATTGCATCATCATATAGAGTGATGGTGGGAAGTGGGTCTCAGGAAGCCAATACTTCAATCAGTGAATATTGTGATTTTTAAGTATTTTCTGAATCCTAACTCCCCATCTTCCACCTTATTTGACCCTCAAAACTACAAAAAAACAGCAAAGCTTCCCACATTGAGTCTTGTTTCAAAATAGAACAAATTCAGAGCCCTGATCAGGGAAAAATAGAGGTTTGGGAAAACAACAGAAGTGAAGGTCCCTCCCATGGCCACTGAACAACGAAAATAAATATAAAAGAAAAAGACCTATTACAACTGAGGAAAAAAACCAATGGAAGAACACAAGTAATTTCCACTTACAAAAGAGAAAATGTCAGAAAAATTAGACCTCAGAGTCCAAACAATGGAAGTCACCAACGATTGGCCCCAGAATAAAACAGGGATTAGGGAATGGGTGGGAAGATTGAATAAGATTCAAGAAAGATAAGATGCAACACTGAAAGAACTTGTAACAGAGATTTTGGCTGTAACAAATACTTCACTCAGGAAATAACAAGATGACAAGCATAGAAAGCAGAATTAATCAAGTAGAAGAAATAATCTCAGAACTTGAAGACCAAAACACAGAATTAACCAAATATGTAAAAAACATGGTAAGAAAACTCAGAAAGAAAGAAAGAACAAAGCCTCCAAGAGATGTGCAATTATATCAAGAGGCCAAGCCAATGCCTAATCAATATCTCAGAAGAAGAAAAAGAAATGGAGAACACCTTGGAACAAATATTCCAGGAGGTTATCCACGAAAACTTTCCCCATCTCTCCAGAGATGTGACTATCCAGACATACAGAGAATGCCCATAAGACATCAAACGAGACCAACCCCTGGACAATAGTAATTTGCCTACACAAAGTAGGTACAAAAGAAAAGGTCCTAAAGTCAACAAGAGAGACAGTTCAGACTACATACCAGGGAAGACCAATTAGAATAGCAGCAGACTTACCAGCAGAAACACTACAAGCTAGAAGGGACTGGAGTCCAATTTTAAAATTCTTCAAAGATAAAAATTTCAACCAAGAATTTCCTACTCAGCCAAGCTCAGCTTCATCAGCAATGGAGAATTAAAATTCTTCCCAGACATCCAGTACCTGAAAGATTTTGCAGCTTCCAAACCAATTCCATAGGAGGTGCTTAAAAAAGAATTCAGCATAGAAGGAAAAAAAAAAAAAAAAGAATGACCACACACTTCTCAAGAGAACAGGAGAAGACAGAATCAACAGAGATACATCACATCTGCAAACTTGAAAACACACACATACATAAATACAAAAGCTAAAAGAAAACAGACAAAGAAAAAACCTTGTAAGAACCTTATGATGGGGATAAACACTCACATTT
Organism: Tarsius wallacei; assembly: GCA_963574415.1. Taxonomy (NCBI): domain Eukaryota; kingdom Metazoa; phylum Chordata; class Mammalia; order Primates; family Tarsiidae; genus Tarsius; species Tarsius wallacei. The sequence goes on along the minus strand of CAUYQG010259703.1, from coordinate 1,880 downwards.
TGATAATCAGCCTGAATGTGAATGGACTAAGTGAATCATTGAAAAGACACAGAATGGCAAACTGGATTTTTAAAAAATGGCCCAATAAATTGCTGCATCCAGGAAATTCATCTCACCACAAGGAATTCAGACACAGAAGATGAAAAACGAATTTTCAGGTGAATGGATCACAAAAGAAGTCATGACTCATGATCTTAATATCAGACAAAAGAATCTTTAAGTTATCAAAAATTAAAAATATACAGAAGGACACTACATAATGATAAAAGGTTCAATACATCAGCAAGAAATATCCATCCTAAACATATATGCACCCAGCAAAGGAGTGCCATCATTTATAAAGCAACTACTAAATAAACTAAAAATATAAATATAGACTCTAACACAATTATAGCTGGGGACTTAAATACTCCACTAACAACCCTAGGCATACCACTGAGGCAAAAAATCAGCAAAGAGATCTGGAACTTTACCTTGACACTTGAACAAATGAAGTTAATAGATACTTGCAAAACACAACCACAGGATACACATTCTACTTATCACCATATGGAATGTATTCCAAGATTGATCACATCTTTGGCCATTCATCAAGCATAAACAAATTTAATAAGATTGAAATACTGTCATGTACCTTCTCAGACCACAATAGAATAAAAACAATTATCAACACCAACAAAATTCCCTCAAAACCCACAAAGACATGAACACTAAACAGTATGATGCTGAATGACTCTTGTATCAATACAGAAATCAAAATAGAAATTTAAAAAATTCCTGAAAACGAATGAAAATGAAGAAAAATCTTACCAACGCCCCTAGGATGCCATGAAATCAGTTCTAAGATGAGAATTTATATCTCTATGAACACACATCAAGAAAACGGAAAGATCACAATTTAATAGTTTAACAAATCATCTAAGGGGGCTGGAAAGATAAGACCACCAAAACACTAACTGTACCAGAAGCATCCAGATCACCAAAGTAAAAGCCTAAATATGGGACAGAGAAGAAAAAATATCATAGGAAAAATCAACAAAACAATAAACTGGTTCTTTGAAAGGATAAACAAGATTGATGGGACCCCAGCCAGAACGACCAAGAACAAGAGACAAAAATCTCAAATAAATGAAATCAGAAATGCAAAAGATCAAATCCCAACTGACCCAGAAGAAAATCAAAAGGTTATCCAAGATTATTATGCACACCTGCATGGAAACAATTGGTAACCTAAATGAAATGGAGGACTTTCTGACATCACACAACCTCCCAAGGTTGAAACAAGAAGTCATTGAGACACTAAATAGACCAATAACAACCCAGGAAATTGACTCCATTATACAAAAACTACCTACAAAAAAACCCTGGCCCAGATGGCTTTCCAGCCAAATTCTACAAAACATACAAGGAGGAGATGATACCAATTGTGTTGAAAGTATTCCAGGCAATTGAGAAAGATGGAACTGTCCCCAAATCATTTAATGAAACAACCATCACACTGTTACTCAAACCGGGTAAAGATCCAACAAAAAAGAGTACTACAGGCCAATATCTCTGATGAACATAGCTGCCAAGATTCTCAACAAGATTCTAGCAAATCGGGTCCAGCATCACATCACAAAAATCATCCATCATGACCAAGTAGGCTTCATCCCCAGGATGCATGACTGTTTCAACATCTGCAGGACCATAAATGTAGTTAAATACATAAACAAATAGAAAAACAAGAATCACATGACTACATTTTTTTTTTTATTGTGATATTAAGGGGTACATTTAAGGGTTAGGTACACAAATATGTCTCATTCAGGCACCCTTGTTTGTAAGAAATGTCCCCCCATCCCCAGACAGGTATTTACTGCCATTAATTGCTTCCCCTA
>CAUYQG010259697.1:0-28913 GCA_963574415.1 Tarsius wallacei | reverse complement strand
ACCATTGTTGATGAGGTATGCCCCTCCCTTCCCTAGCATTTCCCTCAACTTGCCAATCCCATTCCCCCTCCCTTGACAGTTTCCCACTACTGCCAATCTGCTGTCTTGTAGTATTATAATTGGTCAAGGTCAGTTTATGAGTGAGGACATATGGCACTCTGTTCCTTGTTTCTGTAATAGATCACTGAGTATGATCCATCCAAGTTTCTGCAAAGTCCATATGTTTGTTGCAGCTCTATTCACAACAGCAAAAACATGGAACCAACCATGTCGAAGCTGGACTGGATGAAAAAAACATGGTACATATACACAATGGAATTTTAGTCAGCCATAAAGAAAGACAAACATATGGACTTTGGAGCAACTTGGATGGATTCGGAGTCGATCATACTCAATGATTTATCACAGAAACAAAGAACAGAGTACCATATGTTCTCACTCATAAGCGGGCCTTGAACAATTATAATACTGTGGGAAAGGGATTGGCAGTAGTGGGAAACAGTCAGGGGAGGGGGGTGGGATTGGCAGTTGAGGGAAACTGCTAGGGGAGGGAGGGGCATACCTCATGAACAAGAGTACCTGCATAATCAATGTTTGTATACCTAACCCTGCATTGTACCCAACATCTTTATAATAAAAAATAGTTAATTAAAAAAACAATAAATCTGAATCTGTTTGTGTGTACAAGTGGGAAAGCAAATGTCCAACTAAGGGGAGACATGGTATCAAGCACCAGTGGCTCCCTGCAGAGACAGCTACAATTTGCCACTGCTCTGAATTCAGTACCCAGTGAGCGCAGAAGGATCCATCGCTCTCGGGCATCTCTTAGAGGAATTCTGGAGCTGAGCCTCGCCTGAGGGAAAAAACCTGGACCACCGCCATTTTCTCTGTCCTGGGACTGGGCAGAGACCTGCTTTATCTTGCCCAATTTTGAGCTGCATGAATCTGAACAGCCTGTATCCTGAGACCAAGAAGTGATTTCCACACCCCTCTGAAATCAAACATCGTTTTTCTAGAGAGGATACTCCAAGTATACGATTCTGGAGATACAGACACCCCACCCCCACACTGGACCAAACACAGACCTGCAATTGGAGTGGGAGACCTAGCAGCTAATTGGGAGGTTTTCCTGGGAAAATCTGCTGAAGCAAGCTGAACACTGGCAATGAGGGCTGTGGAGGGAATGCAGGGAGGGAGCCTAAGGCAGACTCCTAAGGAAGCAGTGGGGAGAGACCACTCTGAGCCTGGACAGGTCTCCAGAACCTTGCCACCAGGTCCTGGGATCTGCAGACTGGTAACTGCTGGCAAGGGAGCAATAGCTCCCAGCAGAGAAACTGAGCAGACTCTCTAACACCTGGACAGAGAAGTGCTCCAGGGCATCCTCTGTAGAGCAGCAGAACTGCATCTTGACACCAGGCACTGATCTCTGCATTGTGTTGGGGCTGCTCTTTGCAATCTCAGAGAACATTGTCCCCAGTGCACAAGCCCTGGTGTGTAATGGCAGATGCAAAACTCCAGATGATCCACGCTCCACCCTGAACCAGCTGCTAGGTGATAGACACAGACATCAGAACTGACAGAGGAGGAAGCTGGTGGCAGTATTGGATTGTTTGTTTGATTATCTAATTTGGTTGCTTTGTCTGTTGGTTGGATTTTTCTCTTTTCTTTCCTTCTTCTATTTCTCTTCCTTTGTTCTCTCTCTCTCTCTCTCTCTCTCTGGTGTGTGTGTTTTCATTTTCTTCTTCTTTTCCTTTCTCCTCCTTTCCCTTTTCCCTCCTCTTCTCCCCTCTCCTTTCCCTCTTATACCCTGCCTTGGATTCAAGGGCTATGTAAGCATACCAACTGTAAGGTCATATTGTGCAGAGACAGAGAGCAAGTCCTAGCTGGCTCATTCACTAGATAGCAAACATTATGACCTGACAATAGGCTCAGAATCCTTGCAGCACCCCTCACCCCACAGTAAGTGCTCAAAATTGTAAAGAGACAGCACAATGCCCCACCCCAAGTCCTACTTTATAATTGAACAAACCTGGAGCCCTGACTCAAAGAAGGACAAAAGGTAGAGCAAATATCAGAAGTGACTGCTTCTCCATTTTCCACTGAGCAACAGAATTAAAGAGAAAGATAGGAGAGCTGCTACAAATGAAGAAAAAACAATGAAGAACTGCTGGTAACCAAGCCCCAGCAAAGAGTCAGTGCTAGAAGGAATACAAACAATGGCTATCTCCCAGAACAATAGTACCCAGAAGGTACTTACAGAGATCAGAGAAGTATTGGATAGAATGATAAAAATCAAGAAATGCAAGAGCTAAAACTAAATAAAATTGCAACAGAGCTAGACAGACTCAAGAAAGTATACTTCGAGAAAACAGAATTAAAGAATTTCATCCATGAAATACATGATAAACTCACAAGCATGGGAAGCCGAAATGACCAAGCAGAAGAAAGAATCTCAGAGCGGGAACCCAAAATATGGAATTAACCCAATCTACTAAAAATATAGGAAAAAAACCTTAAGAAGAAAGTAGAAACTCTCCAAGAAATTGCAATTTTTTCAAGAAACCAAACCTATGTCTCATCAGAATACCTGAAATAGAAAGAGAAATGGAAAACACACTGGAACAAACATTCCATGACGTCATTCAAGAAAACTTCCCTCATCTTGCCAAAGAGATGACTATACAAACACAAGAGATTCAGGGAACCCCTGCAAGACATCTTAAGAGAAGACAATCCCTTAGACATATAGTAATTTGCCTACACAAAATAGGTATAAAAGAAAAAAATCCTAAAGGTAGCAAGGGGAAAAGGTCAGATACAATCTAAATTGCTACAGATTTATCTGCAGAATCACTACAGGCCAGAAAGAATTGGACTCCAATCTTTAATGTTCTTAGAGATAAACAATTTCAACTGATAATTTCCTACCCAGCCAGGCTAAACTTTATCAGTAAGGGAAAATTAAAATCCTTCCCAGACATCCAATCCCTAAGAGAATATGCTGCTTCAAGACCTGCTCCACAGGAGATGCGTTAAAAGGTGCTGTGCACAGAAGAAAAAAGAAACAAAAGAAAGACCATGTATTTCACAAGATCACAAACACAGCAGAACACACAGCATACCTGCAGAAATGAAAACACATACATATATGAACACATACATATATGAACATATATGAGGGACAAACTCTAATATTTCAATAATCAGTCTAAATATGAATGGACTAAATGCACCACTGAAAAGACATAGAATGGAAAACTGGAAAAAAAAAACCATGACCCAGTAATATGCTGTCTCTAGGAAAATCATCTCACCAAAAAGTACACTCACAGGCTCAAAGATACAGGAGATAAAACAAATTTCCAGACAAATTGATCACAATAGAAGGCAAGAGTCATGATCTTAATATCAGACAAAACAAACTTTAAGCTATCAAAAATTTAAAAAGATAAGAAAGGACACTATATAATGATAAAAGGTTTGATCCATCAACAAGAAATACCCATCCTAAACATACATGCACCCAACACAGGTGCATATGTGTTTTTATATAGCAGCTTTTATAAAGCAGCTACTATGTAAATTAAAAAAAGATATTGACTCTAACACTATCATAGCTGGAGACGTAAATACCCCATTAATAACCCTAGATAGATCACTGAGGCAAAAATTAACAATGAGATATGGAACCTCAACTTGACACTTGGCCAAATGGACTTAGTAGATACTGACAAAACCACCGACTATACATTCTACTCATCACCACATGGAATGCACTCCAAGATCAACCACATCCTTGGACATAAATCAAGCATAAACAAATTTCACAAGATTGAAATACTGTTGGACAAACCCTTCATGTCCCCACTGTGGGAGCTTTTCTGTCCTCTGGATAAATTCTGCCTTCCAAAAAAAAGAAAAAAAAGAAAGAAAAGAAATACTGTCATGCACCTTCTCAGACCACAGTGGCATAAAAATAAATATCATCAACAACAAAATTCATCCAAAACCCACAACGACATGGACACTAAACAGCATGATGCTGAACAAATCCTGGGGTAACACAGAAATCAAAAAAGAAATTTAAAAAATTCCTGGAGACAATTGAAAATTAAGAAACATCTTAACAAAAATTCTGGGTTGCCATGAAAACAGTATTGAGAAGGAAATTTATATCTCCATGAACACAAGAAAACAGAAAGAGAACAAGTTAAGCCTAAGAAATCACCTAAGGGAATTGGAAAGTCAGGACCACCTAACTTCAGCAGAAGAATCCAGATCACCAAAGTAAAAGCCCAAATACAGGACATAGAAGACAAAAGTACCATAGGAAAAAAAAATCAATGAAACAAAAGATGATTCTTTGAAAGGATAAGCAAGATTGATAGACCCCCTAGCCAGAATGACCAAGAAAGAAAAAACCCAAAAAAACACAATCAGAAAAGCAAAAGATCAAGTTACAACTGACCTTGAAGAAATACAAATGATTATCAGAGATTTTTATACTCACCTGTATGGAAACAAACTTGATAACCTAAATGAAATGGAGAACTTTCTAACATCACACAACCTCCCAAGGTAAATGAGAAGAAATTAAGATCTTAAACAGACCAATAACAACCCAGGAAATTTACTCTGTCATAAGAAAACTACCTACAAAAAAAAGTCCTGGACCAAATGGATTTCCAGCAGAATTCTACAAAACATACAAGGAGGAGTAAATACTAATACTACTGAAAGTATTCCAGGCAATCAAGAAAGATGAAATGCTTCCCAAGTCATTTTATGAAGCTATCATCACATTGATACTCAAACTGGGTAAAGATCCAACTAAAAAAGAGAAATACAGATCAATATCCCTGATGAACATAGATGCAAAAATTCTCAACAAGATTCTAGCAAATCAGATCCAACAACACATCTCAAAAATTATCCACCATGGTCAAGTAAGCTTCATCTCCAGGATGCAAGGCTAGTTCAACATCTGCAAGACCATAAATGTAATTCAATACATCAACAGATGTAAAAACAAGAACCACATAATTATACCATTAGATACAGAAAAAGCTCTTGATAAAATTCAGCATCCCATCTTCATAAAAACCCTTGAACATCTATACATAGAGGGAACACACCTCAAAATAGTAAGAGCCATCTATGATAAAACCACAGCCAACATATTGCTAAAGGGACAGAAATTGGAAGCATTTCATCCTAAACTGGAACAAGACAGGGCTGCCTACTCTTACCCTCCCTGTTCAACATGGTGTTGGAAGTCCTAGCTAGAGCAATCAGACAAAAGAAAGAAATCAGTGTTATCCAAATAGGAAAAGAAGAAGTGAAGTAATCCCTTACTGCTGATGTTATGGTCCTACACCTTGAAAATCTAAGAGAAGCCGGGCTCGGTGGCTTAGCCTGTAATCCCATGCTTTGGGAGGCTGAGGTGAGTGGATTGCCTGAGCCTGTGGGTTCGAGACCCTCCTGGGCAACTTGGCAATACCTCATCTCTACAATAAATCAAAAAAATTAGCTGGGTATGGTAGTGCGCACCTGTAGTTCCAGTTACTTGGAAGGCTGAGGTGGAAGAATTGCCGGAGCCCAGCAGGTCAAGGCTGCAGTGGCCGGGAGCGGCCACTGCACTCCAGTCTGGGTGACAGAGTGAGACTCCAACTCAAAAAAAAAAAAAAGTAAAGAAAATCTAAGAGAATCTGTCAAAAACCTCCTTGCACTGATAATGGACTTCGGCAAAGTCTCAAGGTACAAAATAAACGTTCATAAGACAGTCACGTTCTTACACACAAACAGGCAGAAAACCAAATAAAAAGCACAATCCCAATCTCAATAGCCACACACACACAAAAATAAAATAAAATACCTTGACATCTTCCTAACCAGAGATGTAGCAGAACTTTACAATGAAAACCACAAAACACTGGTCAAAGAAGTCAAAGATGATGCATACAAATTGGAAAATATTCCATGCTCATGGATTGAAAGAATCAACATTGTTAAGATGTCCATTCTACCAAAGTCAATTTACAGATTCAATGCTATACCCATTAAATTACCAACATCATTCTTCTCAAGCCTGGAAACAACAATACAGAAATACATATGGAAGCTTAAACAATCACAAATAGCCAAAACAAAAGAAACAAAGCAGGTGGTATCACATTTCCAGACTTCAAACTTTATTAGAACGTTACAATAATCCAAACAACCTGGTATTGGTACAAGAACAGGCATATAGACCAATGCAACAGGATAGAGATTCCAGAAGCAAAACCTCAATTTCTCAACCAACTCATCTTTGACAAAGCCTCCAACAACCATCACTGGGAAGAGAAGAACCTATTCAGTAAGTGGTGCTGGGAAAACTGGTTGACCACATGCAGAAGAATGAAACAGGACCCTTACCTATCACCATACACAAAAATCAACTCCAAATGAATCAAAGATCTAAATGTAAAACCTCAAACATTAAGGATCTTAGAAAATGCAGGGACATCCTTATGGAAGTCGGAATAGCAACCACTTCTTGATCAAAACCCCAAAAGCCCATGTCATAAGAGATAAGGTTGACAAGAGGGACCTCATCAAACTGAAAAGTTTCTGCAAAGCAAAAGAAACCATCAAGGAAGATGAGAGACATCCACAGAGTGGGAAAAAATATTTGCCAACTGCAAATATCTGACAAAGGCCTAACATCTGTGATCTACAAGAAACTCAAACGTGCCAAAAGGAAAAAAAATCAATAGCCCCATTTAAACGTGGGCAAAAGACATGAATAGACACTTCTCAAAAGAAGATATACAGGCAGCCAACAGACACATGAAAAAGTGCTCAGGCTCATTAATCATCAGAGAAATGCAAATCATTGAGACACCACCTAACCCCAATAAGAATGGCCATCATTAATAAAACAGACAACAACAGATGCTTCCAGGATGCAGAGAAAAGGGAATGCTTCTACACTGTTGGTGGGAGTGCAAACTAGTTCAACCACTATGGAAAACAGTATTAAAATTCCTAAAAGAACTAGAAATTGACCTTCCATATGACCCAACAATCCCCCTTCTGGGAATATACCGGAAGGAACTCAAATCATTCTACAAAAAAGATAACTACACACGCATGTTTATTCCAGTTCTATTCACAATAACAAAAACATGGAACCAACCATGCTGTCCATCAAAGCTGGACTAGATTTTTTTTAAAATGTGGTACATGATGGCATATTATGCAGCCAAAAAAAAAAAGAAAAGAATTATGGACTTCAAAGTCACTTGGATAGATTTAGAATCAATCTATCATACTCAGTGATCTAGCACAGAAACAAAGAACTGAGTACCACATGTTCTCACTCATAAGCAGACCCTGAACATTTACCATAATACAATAAGAATGGTATTGGCAGTAGCAGGACACTGCTACTGGGGAGGGTGGGGGCACATAATGTCAATTAAGGGTACCTGATCTCAAACCAGGCAAAGAAGGGACCAAAGTGAGGCCCAAACTTTACCTGTACAATGACCACTTGTATACTTAATTCTCAATTGTACCCCACATGTTTAAAATTTAGAAAAAAGAAAGTATGTTCTCTGATTATAAAAATTTAAACTAAAAAGCAATAACAGAGTCATATCTGGGAAACCTCAGATACCAGAAAATCAAAACATTGCTAAATATCAATGGGTTAAAGAGAAAATCTCAAGGTAAATTAGAAATTATTTTTCACAGAATGAAACTGAAGACACAACCAATCAAAATGCTTGTGAATCAGGTAAAGCAGTGCTTAGAGTAAAACTTTTATCTTAGAGTAAAACTTTATATGAGAAAAGAAATATCTTGAATCAATATTTTAAGTTTCTACTTAAAGAAAAGTAGAAAAACAGCAAATAAAAAAGCAGAAATTAATAAAACTGAAAACATATAAAACAATGTAACCAAAAGCAAGTTCTTTTTAAAAACAAAACAATAAAATTAACAAGCCTCTGGAAAGGTTGACCAAGAAAATTAAAGAACATAGAAATAATGAACATCAGAAAAGAAAGAGGGAATATTACTATGGATCCAATAAATATCAAAAGGATGATAGAATACTATGGACAACTTTATGCACAAAAGTTTGCAATTTAGAAGAGATAGACCAATTTCTTTGAAGACCCAGATATCAAAGCTGAATTAAAAAGAAATAGATAACATGTCACTGTATATTTTTTGAAAGATATGGTTCATAGTTAACACCCTGCAAAAAAAATCTCTACTAAATATTTAAGGAAGAAATGACATCAGTTCATCATAATCTTTCCTTGAGTTGGAAAAGGAGAAAACTTTTTAGCTCATGTTTTTGGGAGCCAGCATTACTGTGATATCAAAACTAGACAAAGCACAAGAAGCGAAAACTCCAGATCAATATTTCTCTTGATCACAGACAGAAAAATCTTAACAAAATATTAGAAAGTTTAATTCAGCAATATGTAAAAAGAATAATAATCATGACTATGTGGGGTTTATCCTGAGAAAATCCCCAGATATTAGAAATGCCAGATCAACCTTCAGCTTAATACTCTAAAATTAATGAATTCATGTAATCACATTAACAGACTAAACAACAAAAAGCACACATGATAATATCAATGGATGCAGAAACAGCATTTGACAAAATTAAACATCTAATTTGTGATAAAAACTTTCAGCCCACTTGGAATAGAAGGGAACATCTGCTGTGTGATAAATAGCATCTATGAAAATCCTACAGCTAACATTATACTTAATGATTAAAAGACTAGTTGCTTTCTTCCTAAGATCAGAAAAGAGGTAAGGATGTTTATTCTCACCACTCTGACTCAATATTGTATTAAAAATCTAGCAAATGTAGTAAGTCTAGAAAGTGAAATAAAAGACATTTTCCTTTTTCTTTCTTGTTTCCCCCAAATGGCTGGAAAGGGGAAGAAATGAAACTATTATTACTCATAATGACATGATTGTCTATATAGAAAATCTCAAGGAATATGTTTTAAAATTATTTGAACTAGCCGGGCTCGATGGCTCAGCCTCTAATCCCAGTGCTTTGGGAGGCTGAGGTGAGTGGATTGCCTGAACCCGCAGGTTCGAGACCCGCCTGGGCAAATTGGCAAGACCTCATCTCTACAGTAAAATCAAAAATTAGCCGGGTATGGTAGCGCACGCCTGTAGTTCCAGCTACTTGGAAGGCTGAGGCGGAAGGATCGCCGGAGCCCAGCAGGTTGAGGCTGCAGTGGCCAGGAGCATGCTATTGCACTCCAGTCTGGGCAATAGAGTGAGACTCCAACTCAAAAAAAAAAAAAAAAAAATTACTTGAACTAATAATTGAGTTTAGTGAGGTTGCAGTATATAACAGCAATAAACAAAATTCAATTATATTTTTACACACTGGCCATGAACAATCATAAACAGATTTTTTTTAAAAAAAGCAATAATATGGTAGTTATAAAATAAATTACTTTGAGATACATGTAAAGATATATGTGCAGGATCTTATGCTGAAAACTATAAAATACTGACAAATATTAATAGCCAAATTATTTGTATCAAAAATAGGTAATGAGCACTCAAAAATTAGAAAAGAAACAACTCAATTTTTTAAATAGCAAAATTAGCATATAAAAAGATGTTCTACATCATTAGTCATTAGAAAAGGAAAATTAAAACTCCCAGGAGATAGAATTACACACCTATTAGCTTGGCTAAGATAAAAATACTGATAATATCCAGTGATAATGAGCATGCAGAGCAAAGAGAACCCTCATACATTGCTGATAGGGATGCAACGTGATACAGCCATTCTGGAGAACAGTTTGGTGGTTTCTTAAAAAGCTGAGCATACACACCACATGAGTGAATAGCCTCACTTTCAGCTATGCATGTTAGAGAAATGAAAGTTTATGTTCACGCAAAATCTTGCACATAAATGTTTACAGCACTATTATTAGTGATCTCCTAAAACTGGAAGCATCTCAAAGCTCCTTCAGTGAGTGAATGGATAAACTGTGGTGCAGCTACATAATGTAATACCATCACCAATAAAAAAGGATGAACTATACATATACACCAGAACTTGAGTGAATCTTCAAAGAACTACGCTAAGTTGAAGAACTTAAACTCAAAAGATTATATACTGTATACTTTTATTTACATAACATTCTGGAAATGTCTTATCCTACCTTCCAGAATAAAACAGTGAACAGACCTATGTTTGCCAGGGCTGTTTTGTGTTCTCTCTATGGGGAGGGTTAAAGAATCTATACACATAAAAAAAACCTCATAGAACCATACACCAAATTGTAAATTTTATTGTTTGTAAATAAAACCGAGTTTCATCTGAATTATCGCCATTGTTTCATGTAAAATTAGAAATAACTCAATGTGTTCTATACTCTACAGTATAACCAGCTAAATGAAGGAGTTCAATATTTTGCTCTTTTATTAATATATTTTAATATTCAGATAGAAACTTAATAGATGGCCAAAGGATAATATAAAAAATAACAGTTTTAAATTTCTGATGCTTTCAAGGATTTTAAGCCCTCAGTATTCTCTCTTCATATACTAACTTCTCCAGTCTACATTTTAATTAAAATGATAATTACTATGAAATATTTAATAATTTATTCTCAGTAATGCTTTCTTTAAAATAGAATGAGATGAAAATTTTCTATTCTCTTCAGTCCCCATTTTTTTCAACTTTCTTAAATTATTCTGACACATAAAATTTTGCTCTTACCAGAGGAGACTTCAAATGGGAGCTTTACTTAAATTGAATGACTATGATAATGTTGCTTTAAAATAAAAAAAGGTGTACTAGAATGTTCCACCCCCAAAAAAGAAATGCTTTTTTAAAACCAGAAATCAGTATAGTGTATATTTTCACAAGCTTCTAGTGAGAAGATTGAGGACCAATTAGGCTTCATCAACTGTGAAGGACTTGAAATTTTGCAAGTTAATAAGGTAGTCTGCCACAGTTTCATAGACTCTATGCCAGAGTCTCCAGTCAGCAAAATCATCAGTCACAAAGAATTGTAGCTCATTATAGTTTGGAGGCTCCAAATGTACAGGGTGCTCCAATTCAGCCTATTGGTTGATTCCCATTCAAAGGATACTTATTTGAAGATTAGCTGATAAAAATGACCAAGTGAGGCACATACTGTTGCCAGTATCCAAAGAGTATAATCAAGTGCTTTTCTTTTTGGTGGGAGAAGGAGAGAGACAAAGAGATGGCAAGTTTTTTGTTGTTGTTCTGCTACAGACATCAAGTGTTGTAAATCTACCTACATGGTCCTAAGAAAGTTTTCTTGGTGATGGCCTATGAATTTCATTAGTGTTTATCAGCTACCCCTACTGATAGAGATATACTAACACTACTGACAGGACCATTAAGACTGAGAGTTCTAATTTTCTATCCACAGGACATCAACTATAGAGTGAAATCTTTAGACATCATGGGGTAGAGGCACTTATGCTAAATTCTATCCCTTCATTGGAGTTTAGGTACTACTAGCAAATATATACTGGAAGCCTTGTCACATGAATGCAAATTGGTCTTGGAAACAAGGCATTGACAGTGTCCAAGGCAGAATATCAAGTTCCATGAGTCAGTGCTGTGGATTCAGTTACAGTCACATCGTCTGAAACAGCTGGGACTATGGGAGCAACTACTGAATTCATGGGCAATGGAGCCACTCCAAACCTTCAGCTGGCATTTTTACCAGCCATATAGGCTGTTGCATTTTTTTTTTTTTTTTTTTTTACTACCCGTGCTGCTTTTAAGTCCTTAATCACAGAGATGTAATTTCTTTCCTTTTTTTTTTCTCCTGGGATTTTTTATTGTTTCTGTTGGACCACCCAGAGGGAACAGGGAGATGGGTTAGAGGGCCACTTAGGTGTCTCCTAGCATTCCTCTACATGCAGTAGTTTCTGAATGGAAAAAAATCTCATCTGGCACTTAGAAATGTTTACAGTCCAGGCGCGTGTGAAACATCAATACCAATTACACATTCAGCAGTGCAATCCACAACACTGAAGCAACAGTATGCACATCGAATCACCCTAAAGCCCACCCACAGCACGATTACCACCCACAGCACCAGAGCCATAACAGTTTGACCCGCTCTGTCTCCATAGTTTCTCAGCAGACTTGGGCAAGTTCATATGGCCTTGGGTGCCCCTTGAGGACAGGGAGATCTTGGCCCAACCTCTAACTGACTTTCTCTTTAATGCAGTTAAGTTGGATTAGAGGAGGGGAGAGGATCAGGGGTCACAGAGAGACAGTGACTTGGCTCCAGTAAGCAAGTTGTATTTACTTTCCATTTTTGTGTGGTGCAGCAGCTGCCATATGACTCAACGTGAACCTCTGATATTTCTGATCCAATCAAAACCCAGTACCAAGTAGAAAGGTCATCCTAACCAAAACGGTCAACTTTAGCTCTGGAGACCCCGGTCTCCACAGTCATGCTGATTTCTAGTTGGGGGTCTCAGAATTTATGTCCTTTATCTGACTTGGTTTTGATTCTTACCAAGATAGTTTTTATAAAGGAGTCCACCTTAATCTGGAGAATCCACTGCCACCTCAGTCATGTATCTTCTCTTAAATTCTCTCTTGGTTTCAACATAAGGACTAGGGGAGTTTTTAAGGCAGCAGAGCTCACAGCAAGAATTTATCCAGATTTCTTTGGAAGAATTTCTCATTCTCTAGTGAGTTACCTTCATCAACATAATAAACCCAATCCAGGGTACTGTGAGTTTAAATACTTGTCAATGCCTTATTTGGGACTTTTCATATACATTTGCGTATCTCAGAGAACTCTCCCCAAACAGGCCAACACTCTCTTAAAGCAGCTAGGATCCACTGAAAAAAATTTCTGAGACTTTTATTTTATTATTATAGAGATATGAGGCGGGGGGGTTAGGTATATAAACATTGATCATGCAGGTACCCCTGTTGATGAGGTAGAGACTTTTTACTACATCATTCGAATGGACTTAAGATTGCTGTGATAGACTATATAAGGGGTTGAGCCATACACAGCCCACCTGTTACATCTTCTTTTCACAAGCACTGTGTGTAACCACCCACCTCACGGCCCCCCCCATTTTCCAATTGAACCAGCCAAAATTCCAATGATTTGCTTGCTTTCTTTCCACAATACTCACAAATTTCCCTTCTTCTACACTCAGTGTGTGCGCTTTTCTGTAACTTGTCTGAAATGACCCAAAATCTTCTGTTCACCCAGCATGA
Organism: Tarsius wallacei; assembly: GCA_963574415.1. NCBI lineage: Eukaryota > Metazoa > Chordata > Mammalia > Primates > Tarsiidae > Tarsius > Tarsius wallacei. Next base: position 15,637 of record CAUYQG010259697.1, on the reverse strand, counting down.
ATCTTATTGCAAGTTATTATAATAGAGTGAACCTGAGACTGACTGTGAGACTGAACAGGAAGTCTCCCTGCTCACCCATGGACAGCTGTCTTTGAACCTACTTCGTGATGCTCAATCCGCAACCATCTTCCCAGTTTCTCCTCATTAACAAGCAATAAAGTGGAGGACCATTTAGTGCCTCGTTGACCATACAATTTGACTAAATATTTCATATTGATCAGTTAGATCAGTTTGGTGAGGGGAGTGGAGAGACCAAGAGACAGCAGTTTCTTCTTTACTTTTTCATCTTTACCACCTTTCCCTCTGGGTTAACATGGAAATAATTGATTCTGTTCTGTTAAATCACATAAACTTTTGCTTAAAGAGAGTCAATGAAAAAAAGAAAATCATACGTTCCAAGTTCTAGAAGGAAGAATTCAGTTTTACCTAGAAGAATTTAATCAAAAAGAAGAATGAGATGTTAAACTCATGTAGTTCTTAAAAAAGTAAAAATAAAAAGGGAGGGAGATATTGAAACCTGAAAGGAGCTTAATAGTTTCTAATTGGTCCTGAAATGTTGAGTGAATTCTGATTAAGTTTGCCACAGGCATAAGCATCAATGGCAGAAAGCAAGACATAAGAAGTTGGACAAGTTACAAAGAAAGGTCACCCTCTCATTTCATTGAATTGTCTCAGTATGCACATTTAAAATATTGTAGAGTTATTTTCAGCATACTAATGTGGAGTAGAACCTTCAGGTTGAGAGCCCAGGCTTGGAAAGTTGACAGACCTAGCAATAAGTTCCAGCCACACCACTTACTCATGTGAAGTTATACAAATTTCTCAATCTTTTTGCACCTAAATTTCTTTATCTCTAGCTCTGTGAAAAAATTTATAATTTATATGATTGTTGTGGGGATTATAGGATGAGATAATAATGTAAGGTGGTTAGTACAATGCTTCACACATAGAATTTGAAATAAATGATACCCAGCTATTATTGTTAATAGATGAAGACCATAGAACATCTTTCTTTGGTGTTACCAGGGTAGATAAATGTAGGATAGGTTTAGCTACTATGAAGAATTGGTAGCTTCCTATGCAGCATTAATTCAGAAGCCAAGAATTCTCCTTCAGATAACTCTGAGTTGATAAGACTGATTTCTGGAATTCCATTATTAGAATTTTATCACACTGAGGTTAAGATATCAAAAATGCTTTTAAAATATGAAGTCATTGTTCTTCAGATTGCTTTGTTGAATCATTTTAATTGTAGGGAAACTGATTGGATTCTGCCCTTTCCTGAGAGTAAATTGGCAGGAAAGAAGAAAGACAAGTTAGGAAGTTTTACAACAAGAAAGAATTGCCTTAAGAAGAAGAAAGTGGGGAGTAAGGAGATGAAGTTTATTTGAAGACAAATTTTACTACCTTCATAATTTAGCCAAGGTTCAAACCTATTTCAGAAGAATTACTATTATAAAGAAATATGCTAGTTAGTCAAAGGATTCAAGAGTTAATAAAATTTCATCATTTTTCAATTAATGTTTAAATCCTTTAATTCCACATAAGTAACTATAGATTTTGAATGGAATTCTGAACTTTCACATTTCTGAAATAATACAAGTTAATTATGTCATTGATGATGATATATTGCTATGATTTTCCTCCATGCATGCAAATTAGGTATGGAATTGTATTATCTTCCATGGCCTGCTCTGGATGACCAGTCACACTTTGGAAAATTTCTAATTTTTATTTTCTGCATTAGATTATCTCGACATATTTTTCCATAAGGATAGCTATTTGTAAATTATGATCTTCACAGCATCTTAGAGGCATTGTATACAATTTTTCACTGAATGTAGAAAATACCCCACTGTACCCATGAAAGGTATTCATTCTTCCTTGACTAGAATGCATTGAAAGTCTGAGGAGACCACTTTGGCAAAGCAACCTCTTCTGTTGTTGGGCGGTTCTGACAGAAAGCGCTTTCTTATATTGAGCCTGAGTCTGCTTCCTGATTATCATTCTGGTTTTTGGCAAAGAATAAACTTTTCACTTTGCCACATGATGGCCCTTTGAGTAAGTTTATGTTGCCCTGCTTTGGCCTCTGCTGCACAAAAATACACACACACAGACATGTTTTTGTGCTATCAAATGTCTCTTCATCCTTAATATCTTCGGTGTACTCATTTTATGTATTTCTAGGATTTCAGGCCTTTCATTGCTTGATTTTTCTCTTCTGAAAGGCCATGTATCTGGGGTAACCATATGTTCTGGATTTCCAGGGACAATCCCCTTGTCCAGGTGTAAATAGTAATAATGTTCTCTTTCACTCTTAATAATGTTCTTTTTTAAACGAGAAATTATAACACCTTTGTTGTGCAAATAAAGATGAATTGCAAACAGCTCCCAGGCAAAGCCTGCCAGTGTAGTGTTCTGGAAAATTATTGGTACTGGATCAGTAACAGATGTGGGGCCACATCTTCTATAACTTACACACCCATTCTTTTTAAGGCAGTGCACAACGATCTATCACAGTTCTTCATCGGACTCCAAGAAAAGGGCCTCAGCTCTTGGGTTGTAAGTTTTTACGCTAAATAATTAATGAAGTGCCAAATTTGTCTTTGCTGTGATCAGGAGCTGAGGTACAAGAGCTATGTGACCTGGCATCACATTGGCTGCCACCTTCATGTGTTTTAGGTTGGATTCCTTCCCTGATTCATTCAAAGATCTGGGGTTCAAGCATTGCAGTTGACTATGATTGATGCCTTAATCACTGGGCTGTAGCTTGTTTTCATGAAGCTTTGCAAGAGTTCGACTCTTTTCAGGTGAGACTAGGTTTCAGAAGATCAGTCAAGTTAACCTTTACCTCTCAGTTCTCCTCACTTTCCCCAAACTAAGGAGTAGTCTCTAAGCATCACAGTCTATCATTTTAACCTATAAAAGTTGTGTGGCTAGTCACAGCATCACTGTGGTTGACACTGGAAGACAGCTAGGGATGGCTAAGTACTGCCAGGGAAGTTCATGTTTACCTAAAGCAGAGTAGGATAAGTTGTTAATTTGGATAGCCAAATTAATCTAGTTGCAAAATGTAACAGGGTCATCATTTGTATTTAAACATGGAGGATGAGAAAAGGTTAACCATGAGAGGCAGCATTGCTTCCTGGTCTCTTCTAATGACCGGGGACCCTCTGCTATTAGAGTTTTCTTCTATCCTGGTTCTTGATCACACCAGGGAGAGGCTGCCACATCCATAATCATGTACTTAAAGTTCTACAATCAAGGGTTCCAAGCACTATCCCAGAAAAAAAAAAAAAAAGAAAGAAAGAAAGAGAAAGAGGAGACCTGGACACCTACTACATATTCTAACTTCAAAAATCTTCCTCTAAGTAATGCTGCCTTAGCAATCTTGTGCTAAGTTTGTGTTAGTGTTGTTTTGGACATTGTGCCTTGTGTGGCAGACAGGCACCATAAACTATATCTTGCTTTAGAAGTATAATGAGTAAAAGCAAATTAAATTGAGGAGACCATTTCTTCTTAATTAATAACTTTTAGAGTACTTCTTTAATCTCTTCTTAGCTATGCAATAGTTATGTAGAATAGTGGGGATTTCCCTGGAATTCACCTCTGCTTTAGGGTCTAGGTTCTTTCACTGATTTGCTGTCTTACCTTAGACAAATCACTTCTGCTTTCTAGTTCCAATATTCTTTTTTTTTTTTTGAGTTGGAGTCTCACTCTGTCACCCAGACTGGAGTGCAGTGGCCTCTCCCGGCCACTGCAGCCTCGACCTGCTGGGCTCTGCCAATCCTTCCACCTCAGCCTTCCAAGTAGCTGGAACTACAGGTGCCCAATATTCTTTATCAATACAACGAGGAGGTGTAGTGTGCCCATCCAAGACTGTTGCTTTTTGAGGTTGGAAGCATGTCTTACTTGTGTTTCCCAATTCTTGGCCTACAACATACTATATATAGATGCACTTCATAAATATTTGCTGAACAATTAAGTAAATGGATATAACTTACATTTCTTCCTGTTGGTGTTTATATGCTGTTTCAACTTGTTGAAATCATTCTGAATCTGATTCTTCCTTTCATCATAAAAAGTAGCTTTCTCTTCTTGGTATCATTTGCAGATTGAATATGCCTACCTTCTATATATTCTTCTTAGTCACTGATACAGTGGTTGAATAGGACATATAACTGTATGCAGTTTTCTTTGTATTATAAGACAGGCAGGAAATAACAAAAATACAAATTGACTCCTCCATATTCTCTAAAATCTCGATTTATATTAGGAGCACCTATGAAAAAATAGAACATTTAATGTTTTGGACTTACTGAACAGCAATAAAAAAAAACTAAAGAGATAGCTGTTAAGACTGATGGTTTATATAAATGGTTATTAAAAATTAATTTGGTTCTTCAATAGATGTTGGCATGGTTGCAAAAAATAAAAAGGGAACACTTATTCACTGTTGGTGGGATTGTGAACTAGTTTAACTTCTCTGTAAAGCAGTATGGAGATTTCTCAAAGAACTAAAAATTGAATTATCATTTGACACAGCAATCCCACTACTAGGGATCTACCTCAAAGAAAATAAAACAATATATAAACTGTTCATTTTATATATAAATATATGTTCATTGCAGCACTGTAGCAAAAAGGAACCAACCTAAGTGCCTACCAACAATTGACTGGATAAAGAAAATGTGATACACATGCCCGCGTGCGTGTGCGCGTGCACACACACACACACACACACACACACACACTCTCTCTCTCTCTCTCTCTCTCTCAAACACACACACACACACCACATACACACCATGGAATACTACACAGCCATAAAAAAAGAATGAAATCATATTCTTTGCAGCAACATGGATGGAGCTGAAGATCATCCTAAGTGAACTGACTCAAAAACCAAACCAAACTGCATGTTCTTACTTTTATGTGGGAGCTGAATGGCCATGAAATTATAGACCCTGGGGATACCAATAAAGGGTGAAGTGGGGAAGGAAGCAAGAGTTCAGAAGTTACTTATTGGGTACAATGTTCACTGTCTATGGAATGGGTCACCTGAGATCCAATCCTCATCACTACACAATATGGCCATGTAACAAACATGTATATGTATCCCCTGAATCTAAAGTAAAATGAACCTAATTTGGTTCTTGCTTTTAATGTTGTGACTGTTAATTTTATGTGTCAACTTGAGAGTCTAAGGGATGCCCAGATAGCAAGTAAAACATTTCTGGGTGTGTCTCTGAAAATATTTCAGGAAGATATTAGCATTTGGATCAGTAGTCTGAATAAAAAGATATATCATCACCAATGTGGGCAGGCATCATCCAACCCATGATGGGCCCAACTAACATAAAAATGGAGAACAAGGGCAAATTCTCTCTCTCTCTCTTTTGAGCTTGGTCCTCCATCTTCTATTGTCCTTGGACATTGGAGTGCTTAGTTCTTAGTCCTCTAGACTTGGACTGAATTCCACCACTGTATTTCTTGATTCTCCAGCTTGCAGGCTGCATATTGTGGGACTTCTCAGTCTTCATAATTGTGTGAAACAATTCCCATAATAAATCTCCTTTTATATATCTGTATATATCCTGTTGGTTTTATGTCTCTGGAGAACTTTGACTAATACAACTGTCTTGGCCAATTATGAGTCATAAGGGTGGAGGATGGTGAGGAGGACATTGTTACTCTCTGATCTTTTAGTATCTTGATCCAGAAACATACCAAGTCATTCTTAACAAAGAAGAAAATAAAAAAGAAAATAAAAAATAAAGAAAATAATAAATTTTTCTTTATTAGGCTAAATTGATCTCTCAATATATTAAATGCTATTAGACTATTGGTGAACATTACATTAGAAAGAACTACAGCAGAATCATTGACCAACACTGCAAGGGTGAAACTCTTAGATAATTTTTAAAAGTTTAACTCATTATATAGAGGATGAAATGTAAAATTAATAAGCCCGGGAAGTTGACAGATAATTGTTAGTGTTTGAGTCCAGGTCAGAATGTCTCATTTAAAAAGTAAGTAATATCTTTTATTACCTGAGCTCAAGTAAAAGCTTATGTCACTATTAAGTGTGAGATTTACACACACAGTGCAACAAGTAAAGAGAACATTTTCTGGTACACTTGGTTAATGCATTAAATTTTAGGATTGAGAGAGACTTTTAGAGTCATCAATCTAGGCAGGGATATCATAAGAATTGTAGTACTTCCAAATGAAGTTTATCTTTCTTCTTATTAAAAGTTATTTGAATATTTGTGTCATAAATAATATGATTATAAAATAATTGGGTATTGCAAGAATCTTACAATAGAAATAGGGCTCAGATTATTTCCTACTTAACTTACTGCCTTATGCAATTAAAAGATTGTTCAGAAATTAAAGTTAAACTTGGGTTCTAAATAATTGTTTTACTTCCTCATGTTAAAAAGCACAGAGATGCTTGGATTTGTTGTCAGGATAGTTAGACTGGCAACCTTGCTTTTGTACTTTTTATATTTAAGCTGTGTGTTCTTGTCCCAGTAGGTTTAACATTTTAAATCTAAGTTCCTTTAGTGAAGCTAAATATGGTTTGTCGAGAATCAAATGAGACCAAGCAACAAAACAATAGCACTGCTGGTGACAGTAATAACAAATATTCATTTAGCTCTTCCATGTGCTAGGTACTGTACAAAGTGTTTTAAACAAGTTTTAAAATTTAATTATTGGAATAGTCATACAAGAATGGTGCTGTGGTTTGTGTCCCCCTCCAAGTTTATATGTTGAAATCCTATTGCCCAAGGTGATGGTATTAGAAGGTGATTAGGTCATGAAGGGTCCTGCCTTTATCAATGAGATGAGTACTTTAATAAAAGAGTTCCCAGAAAGCTGCCTTGTTCCTTCTGATTTGTGAAGACTTGGCTAGAAGGTGCCACTCATGGGTCAGAAAACAAGACTTCACCAAATCCAAATCTACTTTGATCTTAGACTTCCCAGTCTCCAGAATTATGAGAAATAAATTGTCTTGTCTGTAAGCTTTCCAGTTTGTGGTGCTTTGTTATAGTCGTTTGAATGGCAGTATGTGTTATTATAGCCACTCTTAAGCAAGGCAGGGGTTAAGAGTGCCAATCCCCTGCTTAGTAAAAAATCTGCATATAACTTTTGACTTCTCCAAAATTTAATTACAAATAGCCTACCATTGGCTGAAGGCCTTACTGATAAGAAACAGATGATTAACACGTATTTTATATGTTGTATTATTACATACTGTATTCTTACAATAAAGTAAGCTAGAGAAAAGACAATGTTATTAAAAAATCATAAGGAAGAGAAAAATATATTTGCTCTTCAGTAAGTGGAAATGGATCATCATAAAGGTCTTCCTTCTCAGTCTTCATATTGAGTAGGCCGAAGAGGAAGAGGAAAAGAAGGGGTTAGTTTTGCTGCCCCAAGGGTAGCAGAGGCAGAAGAAAAGCTGCATGTCAGTGGGCCTGCACAATTCAAACCTGTGTTGTTCAAAGGCCAACTGTATTTTCATATATGTGAAAAAAATTAAAATGGAAAATTTTGAATTTAAATTCAAAATCAGGGGATATATGAATGTGAACTACTATTAGGAGTAAATTTATATTCCATCTGAATAAAAAGGACTGTGTTTTATGTTAGGAATTATTACCCAACTGTCATATATTTTGAGGGTACTAAACCAGATTCATTAGATGAACACATATTATGCTTATTGACAACTGTATAAGAAAAAACAGAAGCATGGCATCTTATCTTAGAATAAGGTTTGTATAAAATTCTCTCTCTCTATATATATATGTATATTTTTTATGCATGAATAAAGCAGAGGCAAATAGTGGTCACCAATTATTTATGTGATTGCCTACATTTTTTCAGCCTTCTGACTTGGGGACATGTAATCAATTCTGGCTAATGAAACACAAGCAGAATAAATGTGTATCACTTCTGGGTTAAGTACTTTAAGAGTTGTTATATATCCTCCTTTTTGTTCTCCAACATGGTTATGATCTTGGAGGTTCTATGTTCTAGATGGCATAGCAATAAGATGGAGAAGGGCACTTTAACTTTTACTGAACTCGACTGAGTTGGATTAAGTCACTGAGGTGTTTATTTATTATTTCAGCATAGTCTTGCCAATTCAGGCTAACACAGTTCACTATGCCTTACTTATAACTGTATCCTCCCAGGAGTCTAGCATCATGTGATAAATGACGGAACTGCTTGGTGAATATTTATGCAAGTAATACAGTACAAACCCATAGCTTTGTAGAGCATGTATCTGAGGTATGATAGGTAAGATTTAATTGCCTAAAGTATTAAAGGTCAAGTTATTTTCAATCCCTGCACTAACAAAAGAATGTAGTATTTATTTAGCACATCTGGATAAATAGACAAGGGTTTGCCCAAGGGCTGGGGTGACTGACCCAGAAGTTCAGACATGCTAGGGTCTAAAGAATTATTATTATTATTTTCAGATTAGAAAATGTAGTGTATTTAAAAGTAAATTGGAGATGAGAGAAAGAGGTGATTCACCTCCCCAAGGTGGGGAAGGGGGCCAGAGCTTAAGGAAACATGGCCTGGCCATAGCTCAAAGAGCACATAGCCACGCCATAGCTCAACAAGGCAATGGTTGGATTATTTTTTAAAACCCATTTATACCATCCTGTTTAGAAAATTCTAGCCTAAAATTACACTTGCCAAGTAGTCTGTTGTGTTATTTTACCACATCGGTCCAAGAAAGTGTTTTTCTCCTGATTTAACTGCACTGCTTAAATTGGGCAAATCTTAAGTCTTCAGTTTCTTCATCTGTAAAATAAAAAGTTAATCTCTAGAGTCCTTTTTAGTTCAAGAATTCCGTAATTCTTGATGAACAAGGGCATATACTGCATGGGATGTGGAGCTATCACAAATTGAAATGACTATTTTATAATAACATAGTAAATCTGATCAATGCAGGCAGCTAAACTGGTTAATTCAGTCCCTGAAGTGGGTTTTATTCAGTTTGGCTGTCTATATTCATCACATAAATTGAGTGATTAGGTAACCATAGTCTCTTTGTGAGAAGCCAGCAATCTGCAGTCAAGCTGCAGATTCTGAATGGACTGACCCACATTTCACATAGATCACACACATTCAAGTCTTATACGTGTGAAAGGGATGTGTATATTAAACTCATGTTTAGAAAAGTCTCCAAGACCTGGGAAACTGATTCAGATGCTTATATATATAGAAAAATGATTTAAAACATTTAATATTACATGTAAAGAAGTTAATAAATCACTTTAGGGTTTAGCAAAATTTATTTTCACCATTTTTTTTAGTTTAGTATTGAAACAATAAATATTATATTATTGACCTGTTTCTGAACTAGCAAAATATTTTAATAGGAAAATTTGTTAACTCTTTTAACATCTATGCAGGATTTTTATTGGGCATGAGAAGGTTACACATGCCAAACTGTAGCCTACTAGTTATTTCACCAAAGTCTAAAACTGATGCATATCATTCTGTGTGCTTTTCTCAAATGCTGTTAATAACTCTGTTACTATTGCCACATATGGCAAATAGACGAGGAACATATCCCCTGTTTGTAGCATTTAATTAAAATGCTTATTTTGCTTTGAAGGAAAATCAGGATGGATAATGTTTCTCTTAATGAAATAAAAGGCATATCAACAGCTGATTTTGTGATGTTTAATCGAAAAATATGCATTTAGCATGCTTATTTTCTGTATTGAAAAGCAGATCTACCACATGTCCCTCTGAACTGTCATCTCCTTTCTTTTGCAGCTTTTTTTCTCTACATTAAGTGACATAAGTGCTTCTCACAGAGGGAACCATGCTGGTGCACTGCGAGTTAACACAATTAAAACAGCATAACTAAATAATAGGAAAATATTTGCTGCATATGGAGGGAAAATGACATTTGAGAACTCATTTATTAGATTGACGAACTGAGACATCTAATGCAGTGTTCTCCTGATATGCCCGGCTGGTAGTGTGGGCCTCAATTCCTGAGCTAGTTGACAGATGATGCCATGCCTCATTAAGGCAGACTTAACGCTGACTACATCTGTAGACTTGCTTGTATTTTTTGTTTTATGTTCAGTGTGGAGAATATAAAGTGTTTGTGAGATTTCTTCTGAATATTCTTTCTGTATACTCAAATAAGTGTGGGCATGGAGTGACAGTTTCTCATTCAGGCTTCATGTAGTAAAGACAAACTTTATTAAAATCCATTCTGGTGGTGTGCCTATTTCATCTTTTGTTTCTTTGTGCAAGGTTTATCTTTGCTATTTTCCTACACCTGCACCGTGCTGTTGTCACATTGATCCCCCCACCCCCACCCCACACTACCTAATGGGTGCCTATTCATTCAGGGTGCCTATTCAAGATGCAGCTCAAACATCCTCCTTTCTGTGGAGGGACTCCTGCAGTGATGGTGGTGGCAGTGACCGAGGGAGACCTGAATAATACCAGTGCCACTGTGGCACCACGAATCATGATTTGTTGCCTATAAGGTCAATATGAGGTCACTTATTTATGCTGTTTCTCTATTTGGCTTTTTTTGCACTTTTTTGGTTTTTTTGCCATCATCATCCCAGTTCCTCAGGTAAGTGTATCCCTTTCCCTGCTAAAGATTTAGCTATACTCTACCCAAGATGTCATTTAGAACCTGACCCAGCTCTGGTACCCTACTCATGACCTCAGCTTTTTCATTTCACTTCCCAAGACTGGGCTTCCACTTTGCTTCTGATGGGTGATATCTGTTCCCTCTACTTTTCTAAACTGAGGAGGTCACCCATGAATAGACTGCTATCCCTGCTGCTTGAAATCAATAGATTCTTCCTGGCCTCTCATAGTGTGCTCTCTGGTATTGCAAACTGGTAGAGACTATGGCGCCTCCAAGATTTACTTCACATGGAACTACCTTTGAAAGGGAAAGTGGCCAGAAACTTTTTTAATTTTTGTAAGCTACGATAGGCCTTACAATATGGATTATCAGTGAAAGCAGCTCTGGTACAAGAGCCAGATACAATTAAGATAGAGAAAGGAGCATGCGGTAGATATAAAGAGTGCATGTGAGGAAGCTCAGAGGTCTCTAAGATGGCTTTGGTTAAATTCTGCCTGATGGTGGCACGTTATTCTAATCACATCTTTATCTTGAGACATATGACTTCTGAGAGAGTCCCAGGTAGTAAGATGCTGGACACATTTTCTGGGTTTCTATGAGCTTCCTGAATGGCCTGTAAGTCTGAATCTTAGCATGATTATAGGATGGTAGGATAGCTTCCATATGACTTTGCATTGTTATATTCTTTAAATAAATGTCCACGGCTAAAGGCAAATCATGAGCATTTTTGCCTTGGACTTCTCAGGAGAAAAAGTTTCTACTTATTGGACGGAAACTCATGACCTTCTCTTGACAGTAGAATGCTCACTATTGCCTGAAGCATGCTGAATCTTGTGAAGCCCTTGGAAGCTTGGGCTGTGCAGTTATCTGGACATATGCTAGGTAGATGTCTATTATTTCTTCTCCTACCCTTGCTGCTCTAAAGTGAGACATGATAATTCTCTGAGGGTCTGAGATGATATTTCAAGCTTCCACCTCATGTAGCACAGATAATGCATGGATTTTTCGATAAATATTGGTTGACTGATCCAGAGTCAGTGAGGTGGCTACTATTCAAGATAAGTTCTCAAATAAATGTGAGTTTTCTTTACACAAATATATATATACATACACACATATATATACACATACATACATATATATGTGTATATATAGTGTGTGTATACAAAGAACATATGAGGGGGACCCCAAAAAACATAATTTATTTATAAAATTTTATATTTATTCTTACGTGTTTAAACTTCAGTCACCTTCAAAGTACTCTCTGATGCAATACACCTGTTAGATACCTTTTCCACTGCTCAAGACAGTTTTTGAACTTGTCAGTTTTGACACTTTTTAGTGCTTCTGCCATTTTTTGTTTCACCTCTTCCACATATGCAAAACGTCTCCCTTGGAGGGCTTTTTTCAACAGAGGAAACAAATAAAAGTCACTTAGGGTCAGACCGGGTGAATAGGGAGGGTGGGGCTCAAGAGTCATGTGGTTTTTTGTTCAAAAACGACTGAACGCTTAGCATTGGTGTGGGCAGGTGCACTAGTAAATCACCCATCATGAAATGGGCAAACACATAGAAAGAATTACAAAAAAAAAAAAAGAAAAAAAAATCACTGAAGCCGAACACAACTTTTCACAACAATGCTAGCTTGTACATGGATGCTGATGGGTTCCTAGAATACTTGCCTAGTGGGGAAAACCTGTAGTACAGGGACCGCTCGCCAAAAAACAATTCCTGTGTTTTGGGGTCCACCCTTATATATCTAAATAATACGCATACATACCCACTCAGTCCTATATACTTGTTGCCATATCATAAAGTTAACCTTAGCCTCTTTGTCAGAATCTTCAGCAAAGATGAATCAATTGTTATTCTAAGCTTGTCCCAGGAGGCTTTTCCACCTATGACATATGTAGGCTGAGTATAAAGACCCTTCCTTGTCCCCCTAAAGGATATGTTGTGTTTTATGAAGTCATGATATCTCAGAGAAGCACTACTGCAGCATAACAAATGTAGCAACAGTTGCTGAATGGTTTCATTACAACAATAGTTTTGATACTACCTCCCAAGGGAAACAGTTATCTAGGGAAAAACATTAAAAAATGAATACGCTTCTATATATAATCTCAGCTGAAAGATAATACTAGATATAATTTTGCTTCTGCAGTATGAAATACTTTTGTCTTTAGGTAGAGAGATTTGGCCTTAGGGAAGTTATATCAAATGATTTTTCCACAGGTGCCCTCAGTTTTTACTCTGGAATGATTCCATATCTCATCTCCCTGACACAAAGTTTCTAGTCTAGCAAAACAAATGTGCTTCTTTTATACATCTCAAATAACTGGCCCCTAGCTCGCACTATTTTTTCCCAATGGCTGGAATGCCCTAATGCCTTCCTGCCTTCCAATCTTTCTTAAAAATTTGGCTCACATTCACTTCCTCCTTGTTATCTTTCTGAATTAAAGTCATGCAGATATAATTACTTCAGTCATCCCAGGACACTTCTAGTACATGCAAGAACAAATACCAACTATGAGCCTTATGGATGCTTCAGTTTCTGCCATTTAGCCATGACTTTGAGACACACACAGTGGCATCTCAGTCCTTTGAGATTTGTGATTAGGGTGGGGATAATGGAGTACTAATGCTTAACTCAATGAAGTGGCTTTGGAATATTGAGGACTGGGTGCTTTGAGAGCAGCAGGAGAAAGTACTCTTGCTAGTTCCAGGCAGAAGTGGCAATGGTAAGCTGATCTCTTCAAGGGTTCTTTGCAGACCATGAACATCAGTACTGGGGCCAGATAGAAAGGTCAGGAGTGAATGGTTTGTGAACACATATGAAAGACCTTCACAGCTAATTTTATCTCTGAATTTATGCAAGTGACAGCAATTGTCAGGAAAATGTGAATGATTGGCCTAAATACAAAAGCCATGGTAGTCCTCACAAGGCATCTACCTCCTCTCAATTCTCCAGAAAAAAATTGTAGAGGACACAAACAAATGCAAAACATCCCATGCTCATGGGTTGGAAGAATCAACATGATTAAATTGACCAAATTACCTAGAGTAATCTATAGATGCAATGCAATCTCTATTAAACTGTCAGTGTCATTTTTTACAGAATTAGAAAAAAATCCTAAAATCACATGGAACCAAAAAAGAGCCAGAATAGCCAAAGCAATCTTAAGCAAAAAAGAACAAAGCTGGAAGCATCACATTACCTGACTTCAAATTACACTACAAGGCTATAATAACCTTGGTGGTGCTGGTACAGGAACAGACACATGGAGCAATGGGACAGAATAGAAAATCCAGAAATAAACCCAATTACAACCAGAGCACACAAAAACACACAAAAACATACACTGGGGAAAGAACACCCTGTTCAACAAATGGTGCTGACAAAATTGGTTAGCTATATGCAGAAAAAAATGAAACTGGATCCTTAGTTCTCACCATACTCAAAAAAGAACTCAAGATGGATTGAAGACTTAAATATCAGACCTGAAACTCTAAATACCCTAAAAGAAAACGTAGGAAAAACAGTTCTGGACATTGACTTAGGCAAAGAATGTATAGCTAAGATCTCCAAAACAAAAATAAATGCGTGGGACTTAAACAAACTAAAATACTTCTTTACAGTAAAATAAATAATTAAGAGGGTAGATAGGCAACCTACAGAATGGGAGAAGATATTCACAAACTGTGCATCTGACAAAGGAGTAATATATAGATTCTCCAAGGAACTTAAATCAGCAAGAAAAAAGTAATAACCCCATTAAAAGTGGACAATTGACAAGAATAGACACAAAAGAAGATATGCAGATGGAAGCAAACATGACAAAATGCTCAACATCACTAATCACCAGGGAAATGCAAATTGAAACCACAGTGAGATACCATCTTACTCTAGTCAGAGTACCATTATTAAAAATAAAAATAAAAAAAACAAAACAATAGTTAATGGTGCAGATGTGATGAAAATGGAACACTTATATAGTGTTGGTAAGAATGTAAACTAGTACAACTTCCATGGAAATCAGTTTGGAGATTTCTCAAAGAACTAAAAGTAGATCTGCCATTTGATCCAGAAATCCCACTACTAGATATTTACCCAAAGGAACAGAGGTCATTATATTCATATGTTCATCACAGCACGGTTCACAATTGCAAAGGTATGGAATCAACCTAAATGCCCAACAGCTGATCAGTGGATAATGAAAATGTAATATATATACACCATGGAATACAATGCTGCCACAAAAATGAATGAAATCATGTCCTTTGCAGCAACGTGGATGAAGCTGGAGATCATCTTAAGTGAAGTAACACAGGAACAGAAAACCAACCAACACATGTTCTCACTTGTAAGTGGGAGCTAAACTAAAGAAATGAAAAGGCATAGAGAGTGGCATTATGGACATTGAAGACTCTGAAGAGGAACTGTGAGGAGGGTGGGGGTAAAAAAATAGGTGTATTGGGTACAGAATGCACAGGCTGGGGTGGAGGGTCCTCTTAAAGCTCAGACTTCTTCACCATTGTACAATGCATCCATGTAAAAAAAAAATCATTTGTACCTCCTAAAACCATTGAAATAAAAAATTTAAATAAGAAACTGACATTCTAGTGCAGAGGGAACCAAAAATAAATAAAAGCATAATAAATATAAGAATTATATTGTATATTATGAGATGTTTCATGCTATGGGTAAAACATAGAAGAGGGTAAGTAGAATCATGAAAGTGGAGTAAAAGGAAGATCTCATTGAGAAAGTGATATTTGATCAAATATTTCAAGGCAGTGAGGGAGATAGCTATGCATATATCTGGAGAAAGAAGGTTCTAGGCTGAGAGGACAACCAGCACAGAGGCCCTGTGGTGAGAATGTGCCTGATGTGTTCCAGGAATAAGAAGTGGTCAATGTACCTGGAGAGGAGGAAGCAAAGAGGAGAGTAATAGAGATTCTTTAAGGCAATTATCAAGTTCAA
>CAUYQG010259696.1:0-12019 GCA_963574415.1 Tarsius wallacei | reverse complement strand
AACTTGTGCTTCTAAAAAACCTTATGTCTAAACACTAAACTACATAATTCTAAATCAAATAAGGAGTGAATATACTTATATCATTTTTTACTCAAGCAATATCTAGTAACTTATAACCAAGTGAAAGAAAGCATTCTTGATGTGCTTCAAAGTTTAACCATTGGATATGTTAGAAAAGGCCAAACGGCATGGTGGGAAATAGAAAAATGAACAATGACATCCTTGGTAGCTGTGAGTACTTTGCATAGCCATACTATTTTCTTCTTCCATGACTACACAGAATTCTTCAGCCGTATCAAACAGCAAAGGCAGAAGACAGAAGGGCCTCAGCTGCCGGGACTCGCTTTGCGGCCAGGGGTCCTAAGCGCACCTGGACTTTGTCAATCAGGCGGGTGTCCAAGGCTGGCTCCCAACAATTCATCATGATCAGGTAGGCTTTGTTCCTGGGATGTAAGCCTGGCTCAACACTTGCAAATCAATAAACATAATCCACCACAGAAACAGAAATAAAAATAAGGACCACTTGATTATCTCAATAGATGCAAAATCTTTAAAAATAAAATCCAACATCCTTCATGATAAAACCCTCAACCATCTAACCATAGAAGGAATATTTCTCAAAATATTAAGAGTCATCTATGACAGTCCCACAACCAACCTCATACTTAATGGGAGAAGCTGGACACATTCCTCCTAAGAACTGGAACAAGATAAGTATGCTCACTCTCATCACTCCTGTTTATCATAGTACTGGAAATCCTAGCCAGAGCAATCAGCAAGAGAAAGAAATAAAGGATATCCAAATAGTAAATGAGGAAGTTAAATTACCTTTCTTCATAGATAACACAATTCTATATTCAGAAAATTCTGCAGCAACCCTCTGGGGTCTCCTCCCACTGTGGGAGCTTTTCTGTCTTCTCAATACATCCTACTTAAAAAAAGAAAGAAAGAAAACCCTAAAGAATCCACCAAAAGACTCTAGCACTCATAAACGACTTCAGTAAAGTCTTGGATTACAAAATCAACACTCAAAAAGCAGTTGCACCTGGTGTGGTAGTAGCTCATGCCTATAATCCCAGCGCTTTGGGAGGTGGAGGTGAGAAGATTGCTTAAACCCAAGAGTTTGATAGCAGCCTGGGCAACATAGTGAAAACCCTTCAGCGTTCAGTTTTGTTTAGATCAGGGGTCGGCAAATTTTCTGTAAAGAACCAGATAATAAAGTTTTAGGATTTGCATGTTATCTGATTGATGTTATGGAACAAAAACAACATGACAATGCATCAGACTGGGCTCGGTGGCTCACGCCTATAATCCCAGCCCTTTGGGAGGCTGAGGTGAGAGGGTTGCCTGAAACCACGGGTTTAAGACCAGCCTGGGCAAAGTGGCGAGACCTCATCTCTACAATAAATTAAAAAATTAGCCAGGCATAGTGGCATGAGCCTGTAAGTTCCAGCCACTCGGAGGGTCGAGGCGGAAGAATCACCTGAGCCCAGCAGGTTGAGGCTGCGGCGGCTGTGAGCAATATGCCACTGCACTCTAGCCTGGGCGACAGAGTGACACTTCAACTAAAAAAAAAAAAAAAAAAAGACAATACATAAACAGACAAGCATGACTATGTTCCAGTAAAACTTTATTAACAAAACTTAAAAGCAAGCTGTAACTTGAAGACTCCTCAGTAGATGGTTCTGTAGTCAGGAGGAGAGGGTTCCTTATCCACCAATAGCTTTCCTCACAATGTCCTCAGTGTGGTCTACTTTTAGACAGATTATCTAGGCTCTTTCCATGGATGTTTCAAGAGCTGGCATGTCAAATCCTGGTGGGGATTCCACCCACTAGCATGATGCACAAGTCTCAAAGAGCGTGCTTCATCCTGGCTGCTTTACCTCCCTCCCATGCAGTGTGGGGCTACCTTGAGGATTCTGTATTCAGTCACAACTACTACAGTTTTGGATGTCCTCATCAACAGAAGTTTGTTGAGCACACAGTAAGTGCCAGGCTCAGTGCTATATACTTGAGCCATGAAGGCAAATCTCAAATTGCATACAGCCTGTGGGATAATACAGGTTAAGTGATGCCTCCACTGTCTCTCTAATCTATTGCACATCCTGCCTGTTCTTAATATCCCTGAAACACTTTTCCTTTATATTGCACCCTTAGCTCAAAAACTGAAAGGACTCCTGTGGCATTAAGAAAAAATCTAGAGTGTTATCAGCAAAATGACAGACTAGGAGACTCAAAGCTCTTCGTCCCCCACTGAGACATCAAAAAACAACCAAATGCTTGCTCAACTGACGTTGTGGGAGTTCTGGAAAACAGTCAAATGTCAGCAGTATCCAAATAAATGGCCAATCAAGAAAAAAATCCATATTTAAAGCAGTGTCCCCACTCCTACCCTGGATACTGCCAGAGTAGGAGTGGGGACACAAAATCAATAAGGGCACCTGATCTCAAACCAGGCAAAGTGGGAACCAAAGGGAGGCCCAAACTTTACTTGTATGATGCACTTGCATACCTAATCCTGAATTGTACTCCACCTCTTTAAAATAAAATATTTTTGAAAACCCAAAACAAATGCCTGTTAAAGTAAAAATTAAAAAATAAAATAAAGCAGTGGGAGAATTGTGGCATTTTTGTTCATTCTGCTCCAACACTTCCTCAGTACGGCACCTTCCTGGTCTGGAGTGCAGTTCCCAAATCCCTCTTCACACTGTGGGGAGCAGAACAAACCTTACTTGCAATGTTGTAACTTGTCTGGGGCTATCTGAAGGACTACTTTCTATTTCTCCTAATTGCGGTGAAAGCAGTGAAAGGTGGTAGGCACTGCTCATAAAAGTTACAGGAAGAAGCCGGGCATGGTGGCTCAGGCCTGTAATCCCAGCACTTTGGGAGGCTGAGGCGAGAGGATCGCCTCAGCTCAGGGGTTCGAGACCAGCCCTGAGCAACTTGGTGAGACCTCATCTCTACAATAAATCAAAAATTA
Organism: Tarsius wallacei; assembly: GCA_963574415.1. Lineage (NCBI taxonomy): Eukaryota > Metazoa > Chordata > Mammalia > Primates > Tarsiidae > Tarsius > Tarsius wallacei. Next base: position 9,039 of record CAUYQG010259696.1, on the reverse strand, counting down.
AGCCGGGCATCATAGCGAGCACCTGTAGTTCCAGTTACTTAGAAAGCTGAGGTGGAAGGACCGCCTGAGTGCAGCAGGTCGAGGCTGTGGTGGCCGTGAGCATGCCACTGCACTTCAGCCTGGGTGACAGAGTGAGACTGCAACAACAATAACAAAAAAGTTACAGGAAGATTAAGACTAGCAGACACCTGAAGCAAGACCTACAGGTCTCACCAAATTGCCCAGGCTGGTCTTGAGCCCCTGAACTTAGACAATCCTCTTGCCTTGGCCTCCCAAAATGCTGGGATTACAGACTTTAGCCACCACGCCCAGCGTGTCCCCTTCAAAAATTATGTGTTGGAAACTTCTTCTCCAATGCAACAGTGTTGGGAGGAAGGTCCTTTTGGGAGGTTTTTGAGGCCACTAAAAAAAGAGGGTGTAGGAGTAGGTTTTAAAAGCCAAGGGGAAACTTCCCCTTCCCTCTCTGAAGGGTTACTAAAAAAAAAATCAACTCACAAAAGACAGATTAATAGGAGAAATGGCATACAAATGTATTAGTGTACATACAGAGAAAATAACAGAGTGACTCCCCATCACGCCATGAGGTGTAGATGGTTATATGCCTTCTTCTTAGGGGAAAGAGAGATGGAGAAGTGTGGATGGTTTTAGAGAGGTAGTAAATTATTATTTTTTTTTTTTGAGTTGGAGTCTCACTCTGTCACTCAGACTGGAGTACAGTGGCCACTCCCGGCCACCGCAGCCTCGACCTGCTGGGCTCCGGCGATCCTTCCGCCTCAGCCTTCTAAGTAGCTGGAACTACAGGCGCGCGCTACCACGCCCGGCTGATTTTTTATTTATTGTAGAGATGAGATCTCACCAACTGACCCGGGCGGGTCTCGAACCCTCAGGCTCAGGCAATCCACTCACCTCGGCCTCCCAAAGTGGGATTACAGGCTGAGCCACCAAGCCTGGCAGTAAATTATTTCTTAAGGGAAGTCACTGGGCTTGAAGAACGTACAATGGCCTGGAACAAAGTCTGTTGGGCCTGCAGACAATGATTTGTGACACAAGTCTCTCCAGGTGTGTTGACAGACTGTGGTCCTTCTTCCTGCAATATGATTAGTTGTTTTCTTCTTTGGTGGGTCCAGACTTTAGGCAGGTAAGGGAACTTCAGAGAACAACTTTGTCCTGTGCTGTGGGAGAGAGAGGATTGAGAGATAGGCGCATAAGGGAGAGGTCAGAGGGACATTGAAGGGCTTCCTCTTCAGTTCATCATGTCAAAGCACCATGTTTTGTGGTATTGGTTTCTCAACCCCCACAGAGTTCTCTCTCTTCTGCTCTTTGCCATGTGAGGACACAGAGTTTGTCTCTCTCTGCCCCTTCTGCCTTCTTCCATGTGAGGACGCAGCCAGAAGGACCTCACCAGATGCCAGCATCTTAATCATGAACTGTGAGAAATAAATTTCTATTCTTTATAAATTACCCAGTCTGGTACTCTGTTATAGAAGCACAAAACAGATGAAGACAGACGTTGGTACCAGAGGAATGAGGTGCTGCTATAACAAATACTTAATGCAAAAGCAGCTTTGGAACTGAGAAGTGGGTAGAGTCTGGAATAGTTTTAAAGTAAATGCTGGGGGAAAAAACCTAGATTGCCATGAACATAGCATTAAGGGCAATTCTGGTATAAACTAAAAATAAAATCCTAACTCCCTAGAAAGTGAATGGACTCCCTTTTGGGCAAGGGGACCACAGAAACACCTTAAAAAGTAAATTCTGACCGGGTGCAGTGGCTCACGCCTATAATCCCACCACTTTGGGAGGCTGAGATGAGAGGATTGCCTGAGCCCATATGTTCAAGACCAGCCTGGACAAATTGGCAAGACCTCATTTCTACAATAAACCAAAAAATTAGCCAGGCATGATGGTATGTGCCTATAGTTCCAGCTACTTGGAAGGCTGAGGTGGAAGGATTGCCTAAGCCCAGCAGGTTGAGGCCACGGTGGCCATGAGCATGCCATTGCACTCCAGCCCGGGTGACAGAGTGAGACTCCAAAAAAAAAAAAAAGAAAAAAGTGAGTTCCCAGCCATGACAGGAAGGAAAGTCAAACACACCTCATCATTCCCTCTCCCTTTTGGAGCTTAGGCACAACAATTGATCAACATTAATGTTAAAATAGAGATAATAAGATGGACAAAACAGATGCTTTGTGGCAATAAGATATCCATTTATAAATGGCCTAAGACTATGCAAGGCAGGGGTTAAGACACACTTTCAGGCCATCAGCTTTGCTAAACAGATCATGTCATGCCTGACTCTGACATACCATCCTTAACTTAAAGATTCCTTTGTGATAACCCCAAATTTTTATTTTTTTTAAATTTCTTAAATTTTTTAAATCTTTAAATTTTTTTTCCAGCAAGTCAGAGTTTAATAGAAGATAGAAAAGCTCTCGGCAGCGAGAGGGGACCTAAAAGTGGGTTGCCCAACTCCAAATTTTTAGATAAAATTTTGTTCCTTCAACCAACTGCAAATAAAAGAATCTGAATCCACCTATGATTTGTAAGTCCCCACTTCAAGATATCCTGCCTTTTCAGGCTGAATCAACATAGACCTTCCATGTACTGATTTATGTCTTTGTCTATAAATCCTGCCTCCCTAAAATATATAAAACTAAACTATAATCTGACTGCCTCAGGTGCACTTTCTCAGGCCTCTGAGACTGTATTTACCCAGGACATGGTCAATTATATTGGCTCAAAATAAACCTCTTTAAAATATTTTACAGAGTTAATTTTTTTCCATTAACACTGGTGAGGGTTCAGAAGAAAGTAGAAGGGAAAATCTCATTCTTCTTAGAGATTACTTAAGTGGCTGTGTGAATGGAGATTATTCTGTAAGGTCTCAGTTGGAGATGAGAAATAAGGTATTAGAAACTGGAGGGAAGAGCATCCTTGTTATAAAGTGGTATAGAACTTGGCTGGAATTTGTTACTGAGCCAAACTGGGGTCTGCTTGACGGGTATAGTAAAACCGAACATTCACACTGAGGTCTAGCAGTGGGAGAAAGGAGGTGTTTATCTGTAGGTGTTTATTTGTTTATTTGTCTCCTTGCCAAGCAAAGAGAATTGGGCAGCTCATGCTTAAGACCCAACCTGCACAATGGCTTACAAGCAAGGGTTTTTAAAGGCCGGAGTAACTTTCAGGAAAGCAGAAGTTATAGGTAAAATTGTTAACCTGTATTTGGAAATTATATGCTGATCTGGCCTAAAAAGGCAGGATATCTTAAAGCACGGGCTTACAGGTCACAGACAGATTTGAAGACTCTCTGATTTTCAACTGTTTAAGGAAGGGAAGCTTTGTCTAAAAACTTGGGGTCAGCAGAAAAGAATGTTAAGCTCTGGCTTATGGCTCATGACTTCCTCCAGGCCCCTCAGGAAGAAATTTAGAACAAAGAACAGCAGTCAGAGTTCAGTCCTCAGTTTCTCTTTATCTGAGATCTACACGCCAGTGGACAGCATTTCCCATTTTATTTTCCATTTGGGTTTTTGAATTCGGGTTTTTGAAAAACAACTCAGAGACTTATGTTAAGATGTCATCTTTAGTTTCTATAGGAAACCAAACATTTTTGTGGCTCTTGGTTATTGTTTTAAGCTATTACCTTCTTGTTTATCAGGTTGCACATTTATTTTCCTAGGCTAGCTAGGTGCCTGAAATTTTCCTTTACTTCCATGTTTGGGAAGTGGGGAGGCCTCTAGAAGAGTCCTAGTTCCATCTCAAATTATATTCATGTCCTAGGACTTTCTGGAAGGCAGAATTTAAGAATGATGAGCTAAAATATTTGGTGGAAAAAATCTATAAGCAGCAAAGCATTCAGGATGCCATGTGGCTTTTCTTAACTACTTATAGAAAAATGTGGGAAGAGAGAAATAATTTGAAGACAGAATTTAACTTATAATTAAAAGGGAAGCAGATCATAACTACTTGGTACATTCTTGGCCTAGCCACGCAAAGAACAAAAAAAGTGTGCTTAGGAGAGAAAACCAAGGGTGTGGCCAAGTGGCCATTTGACAAGAAAAGCAATATGCACAGAAAATAGCCAGGTGCTATTCATTAAGAAAATGGGAGAATGACCCCAAAGGCATTTTGGAGGTCTTTGAGGCTGCCCCTAGCTCAGAATTCTAGGGCCTGGTGGGCACAATTACTTAAAGGTATGGGCCCAGGCTGCCTGTGGGACCTTGAGGCTTGCCTTGAGTCTCTGCTCCCCACATTCCAGTCCAGTGCTCCTCAGCCACTCTGGCTGTGGTTTGGAAGTGTAGGTCATGAACCTTGGTGGTATCCATGGGGTGCTAACTCTGTAGGCTCACAGAGTGCCAGAGCTACAGAGGGATAACCACCTTCACATAGATTTCAAAGGATGCTGCAGAAAGCCCCCACTAGGGAAATGTCTTGTGGAGCTTTGAGAGCAGGGCCACTCCTGAGACCCCAGAACTGTAGAGCCACCAGCATACAGTGGCAGCTGGGAAGAGCCACAGGGATGCAACTTCAATATGTGATTGCTGATCTGTGGGGCTACCACTGAGGCAGGGCTGCCTGAGGCCTTAGGTCCCAACTTCTATCCCAGTGTGTCTGGAAGGAGAGATATGAAGTCAAAGATTATTCTCAAGCCTTAAGATTTCATGTTGTTTGCTCTGTTGGGTTCTGGGCTTACTTCAGAACTGTTATTCTTTTGTCTTCTCCTCATTTCTCCCTCGTAGAATGGGAATGTCTGTCCTGTTCCTGTCTCATCATTGTATTTTGGTATGTAACTTGTTTGACTTCATAGGCTCATAACTGGAGAGAAATTTGCCTCAGGATGAATCATGCCTTGAGCCTCACCTGACAAGTTAAGACTTCTTGGGGTCATTGGGATGGAATGAATGCATACTGAATGTGAGAAGGACATGAATTTTGGGGAGCTAGGGTAGAATGCTATGGTTTAAGTGTTTTTGTCTTTTCTAAAATTTTGTGTTTAAACTTAATCTCCACTTAACTCTACTGGGAAGTGGGGCCTAACGGGAGGGATTTTGATCATGAGGGCTTCACCCTCCTGAATAGATGAATGCCACTGTAAAAGTTCTTGTGGGAGTGGATTCTCTCTCTTCTGCTCTTCTGTCATATGAGAACACAGATTTCATCTCTTTTTTGCCCTTCTGATTTCTACCATGTGAGGACACAGCAAGAAAGCCTTTATCTGACCAGATGCTGGCACCTTGATCTTAGACATCTCAGTCTCTGGAACTATGAGAAACACAGTGGTATTCTATAATAGCAACACAGAAAGGACTAAGACATTTAGCTTTCTCCTCACATTGATCCCAAGGCTCAAAATATGTCCTGCTAATTAGTGAAGAACTTCTCTGGCACAGACCCAATCTGCAAAAAAAAAGCAGCCATTTTTTCAAATGTCAAATTTTCAACAACAACAGAACCACAAAGCATATATTAAAAACAAGATAGCATGGCCTATTAAAGGAAGAAAATGATGTGGTAGAAATTGTTCCTGGAGAAACACAGATATCAGACTTACTAGACAAAGACTTTAAGACAAAACTATCTTAAATATGCTCAAATAGCTAAAGGAAAATATGGACAAAGAACTAAAGGAAATAATTATACATAAAATGATAGAAAGTATAAAAAGGACCTAAACAGAAATTCTGGAGCAGAAAAATATAATAATTGACAAATAAAGTAGAATAATTCAATAGAGGATACAAGCAGGTAGAAGAGAGAATAAGCAAACATTTGAAATTACCTCATCTGAGGATCAAATAGAAAAAAATTATGGAGAAAAATGAATGAATACTAAAGAACTACAGGACACCATCAAGAGAACCAATATACAAATTACGGAATTCACAAGAAGGAGACAAGAGAGAGGAAAGGGCAGAGATTATTAGAAGAAATGGCCAAAAACTTCCCCAAATAAAGAAAGACATGAAACTACAAATCAAAGCAACTCAATTAACTCCAAAAATATTAAACAGAGAATATCCACACCAAGACATGACAAACTGTCAAAAGACAAAGAGAGAATCTTGACAGCAACAAAAATAAATTTTTAAAAAAGTTATGTACAAGGGAGCCTCAGTAAGATTATAAGCTGATTTCTCATTTAAAAAACAAAAATAAAACTATGACATTCAGAAGGGAGGGGGTGATACATTTAGCATGCTAAAAGAAAAATAAACCTGTCAACTGAGAATTCTATACCTGTAAAAGTGTCCTTCAAAAATGAAGGAGAACCTCCCTCACCTCATTAGGATGGAAATTGTTAAAAAACAAACAAATATACCAAAAAAGACAGAAAATAACAAATATTGGACAGGATATGGAGAAGTTGACACCTTTGTGAACTGTTAGTAACAATTTAAAATGGTGCAGCTATTATGGAAAATAGTGTGGCAATTCCTCAAACAATTAAAAATAGAATCATCATATGATGTAGCAGTTTCACTGTCTGGCATACAGTTGGCCCTCCATATCTGTAGATTCTGCATCCAAGAATTCAACCAACTGCAGATTGAAAAATGTAGTTAGTCTTACAATGATTGCATCTATACTGAACATGTACAGACTTGTCGTTCTCTAAACAATGCAGTATAATGACTATTTACATAACATTTACATTGTCTTAGTTATTAAAAGTAATCTAGAGATAAGTTAAAGTATACAGGAAGATGTGCACACAGGATGATTGTGTTATATGTAAGTACTACATTGTATTTAAGGGACTTGGGCATCCATGGATTATCGTATCTGGGAGGTCCTGGAACCAATCCCCTATCGATACTGAGGGATGAGTGTATACACAAAATAATTGAAATTAGGGTCTTGAGGAGATATTTTTAAACCCATGCTCATAGCAGTACTATTCATAGCAGCTAAAATGTGGAAACAACCCAAACGCCCATTGTTGGATAAATGGATTAGCCAAAAGTGGCAAATACATACAGTGGAATAACAAATCACAAAATGGCAAAAAATAATAGTAATAATAAAATAAGTCCTTTCCTATCAGTAATGACTTTAAATGTAAATGCATTGAACTCCCCAATCAAAAGTCATAAATCGACAGTGGATTATAAAAACATGATCCAATTATATGCTGTCTACAAGAGACTCACCTTAGATCTATGGCACAAGTAGATTGAAAGTGAAAGGATGGACCAGGTGTGGTGGCTCATGCCTGTAATCCCAGCACTTTGGGAGGCCAGGATGGAAAGATTGCTGGAGTAGTTTGAGACCAGCCTGGGCAACATAGTGAGACCTCATCTCTTAAAAAAATAAGCCGGGTTCGGTGGCTCAGCCTGTAATCCCGCGCCTTTGGGAGGCTGAGGTGAGTGAATTGCCTGAGCCCGCGGGTTCGAGACCCGCCTGGGCAAGGGAGACCTCATCTCTACAACAAATCAAAAAATTAGCCGGGCGTGGTAGCGCTCACCTGTAGTTCCAGCTACTTGGAAGGCTGAGGCGGAAGGATCACCGGAGCCCAGCAGGTCGAGGCTGCTGTGGCCGGGAGTGGCCACTGCACTCCAGTCTGGGCGACAGAGTGAGACTCCAAATCAAAAAAAAAAAAAAAAAATAAGTGAAGGGATGGAAAATATATATAGTCAAATTCATAAAGACATAAAGTAGGATGGTGGGTGCCAGAGGCTGGGGAGAGTGGGAAATGGGAGTAATTGTTTAAAGATGCAGAATTTGCTGGGCTCGGTGGCTCAGCCTGTAATCCCGCACCTTGGGAGGCTGAGGTGAGTGGATTGCCTGAGCCCGCGGGTTCGAGACCTGCCTGGGCAACTTGATGAGACCTCATCTCTACAATAAGTTAAAATAATTAGCTGGGTGTGGTAGCGCGCGCCTGTAGTTCCAGCTACTTGGAAGGCTGAGGCGGAAGGATCGCCAGAGCCCAGCAGGTCGAGGCTGCGGTGGCCGGAAGCGGCCACTGCACTCCAGTCTGTGCGACAGAGTGAGACTCCAACTCAAAAAAAAAAAAAAAAAAAAGAATCACCTAGCAGGTTTCTCCCCCAAAATACTCTTCTCACCCTATGCTCTGATACTGACCCCCTTACCAATTTGGGAATCACTGCCGTACTCGGCCACTGTTACATCTGAAAATGTACTGCATCCTCAGGTGCATCAGGGCATTAAAAATAGCTCACAGCCACTGCCTCTTACTCCATACACAACAACATTCCCAAGGCACGTTTCATTCATCCTGGCACCTGCAGCTCTTGGTCCAGAACCTGGCACAAACCCAGTGTTAGTTAAATGGACAAATGAAAGAATATCTGCTAGACCACAGGAATCAAATCGTTGACTTAAGGCCAGGTGTGGTGGCTCACACCTATAATCTCAGCACTCTGAGAGGCCAAGGCATGAGTTGAAGACCAGTCTGGGCAACATAGCAAGACCCTGTCTCTACAAAAAATTCAAAATCAGCTCGGCATGATGATGCATGAGGAGGGAAGATCTCTCAAGCCCAGGAGTCTGAGGTTACAAAGGGCGATGATCATGCCATTTCACTCCAGCGTGGGTAACAGAATAAGACCCTATTTCAAAAACAAAAAAAATTATTATCAAATTGTTGACTGAGCCCCAGGCTATACTCTTAACACAAGCAGCAACTAAGCTGCTGTCTCCTTTTTGGCCAATGAAAACTGAAACAGTTAATTAAAAACAGTGCCTGATACATAATTGTAATGCAAGTATTTTTGAATGAATTAATCACTGAAGAAGAAACAAACTCACTTTTGAAGTACACAGAAGAAGAAGAGTTACCTGTGTACTTCTGATAACTAGACACCCAACAGAAGGGTACCGTTAAAAAAAAAGTTCCTAGCCGGGCTCGGTGGCTCAGCCTGTAATCCCGCGCCTTGGGAGGCTGAGGTGAGTGGATTGCCCGAGTCCGCGGTTTCGAGACCCACCTGGGCAACTTGTTGAGACCTCATCTCTACAATAATCAAAAATTAGCCAGGCGTGGTAGCACGTGCCTGTAGTTCCGGCTACTCAGAAGGCTGATGC
>CAUYQG010259694.1:0-11207 GCA_963574415.1 Tarsius wallacei | reverse complement strand
GCAGCCTCGACCTGCTGGGCTCCGGCGATCCTTCCGCCTCAGCCTTCCAAGTAGCTGGAACTACAGGCGCGCGCTACCACGCCCGGCTGATTTTTGATTTATTGTAGAGATGAGGTCTCGCCATGTTGCCCAGGCAGGTCTTGAACCTACGGGCTCAGGCAATCCACTCACCTCAGCCTCCCAAAGTGCGAGATTACAGGCTGAGCCACCGAGCCCGGCCATGTCTCATTTTCTTAAGGCCTGATTTCTAGTACACAACTTCCCTTTTAAAAAGCTTCCTCTCTGATATGTTTGAGGGAAAAGCGTGGCTACTCAGAGGGGAACCTTGGAAAGCTGTCATCAGTGGCTAGAGCCCCTCCCTTATCAGAATGTCCTACTGGACACGATGGAGTGATCATTCTAGGAGGCAGTCGCTTGCTGCAAAACAACCGCGACCTTACGTTAGGGCAAGGCTGCGATGATCCTGAGGTTTTCCGGAAAAGCCTCGGTTCTGGGTGTTTCCTGTGGGGCACTGACATATGCGGCTTTGGTGTTTCAACAGGTTCATACACATCGGTGCTCCGTGGTGTGTTGTGGGAAACAAAAGTCACGGAGATGATGGCACTTCATAAGGCTCATCACTGCGTTCAGGGGAGGGGGCAGCACACAGTGCAAGGCAGGTTTGGGAAACAGAGCCCGAGCCACAGAGGCAGAAATGTACCCTGGGGAGCTAGGAACAAAGTTAGGAACTGACAGAGCCAGCAGTGGAAGGCAAGGCAGAGGTTAGGAACTGCAGGAAGCCCACTGCTCCCCTGGTACAGGAGGAGAGGTCACCGAGAAGAGGTGAAGCCAGGTGTCCCAAAGCCAGGGTCGCTGTGCACTGAGGCCAGGACTGCCAGGGAGCAGTTGCCCAGCTAGAGCTGAAGCACCCGGGAGAGAAGCGGGAGATAAATCGATAGGAGGCATGTCAGTAAATGTAGTCCAGTCCAACATTTTATTCCATCTCAGGTTCTTGCTAACATACTCCAGAAAAATCTTGCAGTTGTTTTGGGTTATGAGCTACCTTCTCTAGCAGCAGACCTAGGATGCATGGATCTGACTCTCTGGGTCTGGAAGGAATAAGCAGAGATGACGAGTCTTTAGGAAAACAGGCATTTCCTTGCCAGGGATTTACCCCAGGTGAGGTCTTGAGCAGTGAATGGAAGGGGATGTTTCTGTCTATAAGGAGGTCTTAGTTGACTTGAGGTTCAGTGTTCTCCGATTCTTACAAATTCATCCAAATGTCCCCGTCTCCATCGCAAGGTCCCACTAACTTTAACGTAAGAGACCTGACAAAGCTGAAGGTTAAGCTCATCCTGCAATTTGGGGGCCTGCAAAACTTAGTTTTGGGTCTGGTCCTCTGCTAGTGATACAGAAATAAGAAATTCTGTTAGGGCCATTGTGGAATTCCTTAGTTTCCTCTTTGGCCGTGACTTGATTGAGCTAAGAATTTAAGAACTTGAGCATAGCTTTATTTTTTATTTTTTAAAAACTTTTATTGTGAGCTCTCTAGAACAACATGAAGAAGCCAGTCCTTTTTCGTTACTACCATACCCATCATGACCACCATAGCCATCGTGACCACCATACCATGATTACTACCATTCCATGATTACCATCATACCCATCATGACTACCAGGCCCATGATTACTACCACGTCCATGATTATGATCATATCTATCATGACTATCATGCCCATTATGCCTACCAATGCCAGTCATAATTACCATGTCCGTCATCCTACCATGTCCATGATTACTATCATACTTTTATTTATTCATTATTTATTTATTTATTTTTAAAGATGTGAAGCACAATTCAGGATTGGGCATCCAAGTGGTCACCATGCAGGCAAGGTTTGGGCCTCCCTTTGGTCCCTACTCTGCCTGGTTTGAGATCAGGTACCCTAATGGATGCTGTGTTCCCCCCACACACCTTAGCAGTATATCATACTTTTCATGACTGTCATGCCTACAATGACTACCATGCTCATCAAGACTACCATTCCCACCATGACTACCATGCCTGTTGTGATTATCATGCCCATTATGGCTACCATGCCCATCATGCCTACCAGGCCCATCATTACTACCATGCCCATCATGACTACCATGCCCATTATGCCTACCAATGCCAGTCATGATTACCATGTCCATCATCCTACCATGCCCATCATGACTGCCTTTCCCATCGTGACTACCATGCCCTTGGTTACCACCATACCCATTGTGACTACCATGTCCACGATTACTATCATACCAGTCATGACTACCATGTCCATTGTGATGACCATGCTCACTGTGACTACCATGCCCAATGTGACTACTATGCCCATCATGACTACTGTGACCATGATTACTACCATACCCATTGTTATTACCTTACCCATCATGACTACCATGATGATCATGGCTACCAATTCCCATAATGACTACCACACCCATGATTACTACCATGCCCATTGGATTACCATGCTCATTGTGACTACCATGCCCATCGTGACTACCATGCCCATGATTACCAATATACCCATTGTGACTACCATGCCCATCAAGACTACCATGTCGATGATTTCTATCATACCCACCATGACTACCATGACCATCATGACCACCAGTGCCCATCATGATTACTATGTTCATCATGACTACCATGTCCATGATTACTATCATATCCATCATGACTACCCTGCCCATCATGCCTACCATGCCCCTCACGACTACTGTGCCCCTTGTGACTACCATGACTATGATTACTATCATACCCATCATACCTTCCATGCCCATCATGACTATCATGCCCATAATGACCCCCATGCCCATTGTGACTACCATGCCCATCATGACTACAATGCCTATCACGACTACCAAGTCCATGATTACTATCAAGTCCACCATGACTACCGTGCCCACTGTGACTACCATGCCCATGATTACTGCTATACCCATTGTGACTACAATTCCCATCAAGACTACCATGTCGATGATTACTATCATACCCATCATGAAAGCCATGACCATCATGACCACCAATGCCTATCGTGACTACCATGCCCATGATTACTATCATACCCATCATACCTACAATGCCAATCATGACTATCATGCCTATCATGATCCCCATGCCCAACGTGACTACCATGCCCATCATGACTACAGTGCCTATCATGACTACCATGTCCATGATTACTATCAAACCCACCATGGCTACTGTGCCCATCATGACTACCATGACCATCATGACTACCACGTTCATCATGCCTACCGTGTCCATCATGACTATCGTGTTTATGATTGTTATCATACCTATCACGATTACCATGCCCATTGTGACTACCGTATCCGTCATGATTACTGTCATACTCTTCATGACTACCATACCCATCCTGAGTACCATACCCATCATGACAACCATATCCGTCATGACCTCCATACCCATGGTCACTACCATATCTATCAAGCACAGTGGCCACTCCGTGTTCCAAAGAATTGTATTCCACTAGTTCTTCATTGCAACCAAAAACAGTGACAGTTTCGGTTAATGTAATGTCATGGAATTGACAGAGCTCATCACTGCCTTCGAGCTCAAATATGTAAGAAGTTCCAGAATTTCTGAGACCACTGCGGGATCAGGAGTTATGTCAGTCAAAATCCAGTCAGGGCAGAGAATGCATCTGAGACTGAACAGACATTTCTGGCGGGGAATGGGGTGCAGAGTCGCACTTGATGACTTGCCAGCTGTGTTATCTTGTCTCTGGGAGTATTCTCATTTGTAAAGCGGGGAGGGTGGGGTGATCTCACGTTTCTGTCCTACCCCGTCTTGCTATGTGGCCATGAATCACGTATCTCCACTCACTGCTTCCAGTCACAGTTCTTTGGAAGTGGGAGGACACAGACTCTAGCTGATAGATGACTGGTAGGTAGAAAAACTGGTTCAGTCCATCAAGTCTCTCACTGGAGAATTAAAACGGGCTAGGGCTCCTTGGGCTTGGGAACGTTTTGGGGCTGTGGACTGGCTGGTGAAGAAGCAGGAGTGACTCATCTGAAGAAAGAGAAGAATAAAGATGGGGGAACAAACTCGGAGAAGCAGAGACTAAGGACAGAGTGGGGGTGTCCACCGAGGGGCCACAGCCTCCCAGCATGCACACAGTTCTGCCCTGTGTCCTCACCTGGCTTCCCGGAGAGGCTCTGCATCTTTATTTTAAAGCAGAAGCAAAACAGCTCACTTTCGCTCGAGCTGTGTGTGTGGCCTCTTCCTTAAAACCAAAAGATTCTGGACTGGGAGCAAACAAACATCTCTTGAACATCACAATAAGGGTTACATGAGGCAGCCTGTGGGAAAGCCCTGGAAAAACAAGCCAACAAACAACTTTGTTTTCAGAGGAAGACAGCTTAGGGTTCAAATTCTGGGTCTCCACTTATTACTAGCTTGGCCTTGGACAGGTTTGCCTCCCTCAGTTTCCTTAACTCCAAAAATAAAGAAAATTCCATTTGGAATACCCTTCCAGACCTGCCAATTTTGATTTGTGAACTCCTAACCGTTCTTCAAATCCTAGCTCAAGGGACGTTTCCACAAATCCTAAGTCCTTAATGGGCGTCAGTCACCTCCCTTCTCCACCCCTGCCTATCTCTGTGATCATGCCATAAGCATCTGCAGGCAGGGGCCATGCCAGTCACCCTGGACCCCAGTGGGGCTTGGGAGGGCGATTCTCAGAGTGGCAGTGGCAGCAAATGTTTCTTGAACAAGTAAAGTGTACACCGCCCCTTTTCTTAAAAGTAAAACACTTCTTTGAGTCTAGGTCTCGCTGTCCCCCAGGCTCGAGTGCCGTGGCATGATCATGGCTCACTGCAGCCTCAACTTCCCAGGCTTAGGTGCCTCAGCCCCCAGAACAGCTGGGGGAACAGGTGCTGCCACCACCCCCGGCTAATTTTTTGATTTTTTTTTTTTTTTTTTTTTTTTTTAGAGACGAGGTCTTGCTATGCTGCCCAGGCTAATCTCAAAATCCTGGGCTCAGGCAACCCTCCCACCTTAGGAGGACCGATACTAAGGTTGGTATCTTTACTGAGGGTGAAGAAGAAGCAATATATTCCCAGAGGGAATGGAATTGACTGAAAGCTCCGAAGGCATGAAGTCGCTGAGTTATCTGATGTGGAGATCTCACCCCAAGTTCAGTAACTTTTAAATTAGCTCCCATCAGCATTCACAGGCTTATGCTAATTCTCACCTTTTCCCTCAGTATAATGACTCTATTCTTAATAAATACAAATCAGAACCACGACTTCCTCTGTTTATTGAAACAGATCACCATGATATCTAGAGACAGGATACCTTTAGAACAAGGTTGAATCACAGTGAAAGCAGCTGATTAAAGCCATTCAAAGACTGACACACAGCAGCGATATCTCAAAGAGGAAATGAGATTCCAAAGTTAAAGAAGCTCAAAGCATGGCACCTCGGTGGCCCAGGCTCCATTTCAGCCCAGATGGAGGCCTGTCTTCCCATGGGGCTGTACTGTGACTTATCGGCATGTAGTGAGTGTGGTCAGGCCCTTGCAGCTGGATGGGCAGTGCGAGGGGCTGCAGAGGGGCAGAGGGCAGGTTGGGGCGGGAGGCTGGGACAGCCCCTGCAGCAGGTGCTGAGCAGAAGGAAGAGTCTGTCTGGCAGACAAGGCTGAGCAAAAACAGGTCCCAGGTTGGAAAACAAGCCAGCAGGGGGCTCGAGATGAGGAGTGGGCTCTAACACGCCAGGCAGTAGGGGGGCCGAGAAGCCCTCAGCAGAGGGCTGTCTGCAGGACCCAGCCCCCGAGACCTGGGAGGAGGACAGCAGCAAGAAGAATGCCCATCTGGGCTGGCATTACAGCGATTTAGTTGAACAGAGCACATGGGTCACACCGTAGCCCAGTTGTAAGAATTGCGGCAGCAGGCAGGGTTGAGTCTTAGGTAAGAGCAGATACCCCGAGGGCTGAACCGAGGCACAAGGTGGGAGCCCAGACTGAGCCACAGCTTAGCCCTTGTCTCAGGTTGGGGCTGGTCTCAGGAACGAAAGAGAAGAGAGGCTGAGCCCAAGTAATGCCCAGGTGGAGAGGGAGCAGGGGCCGGGGGATGAGCAGTGCTCAGCCAGGCTGCTCCGTGTGGTCCCGGTTGCTACGCAGGGCTCAAGCTGCTTGGCAGGACCCAGGCTGCTTGTGTGGCTCAGGTTGTTTGGCATGGCCAAGGTCTTAGCATGGCCCAGGGCGTGCTGACGGAGGCTGATGGGAGCCTGATGGCAGAGTGCTGGCTCTACTTCTGCCGCCAGATAACCTTAGACCAATCTCTTGGAACCTTATTTTCCTCTTCTGAAAAACAGTGGTGATAAAGCCAGTCCCTGCTAACAGTCTGGGTTCCTTTCTGGCTCCTTGTCGGTCTGGCCTTGGGTGCTCACTCAGGGTCCAGAGTTCTCTTCCCTCGGTTTATGCTCTTTCCCTGGACTTCCTCGCCTACTCCCACAGCTGCGGCTCCTTCCTTGACCTCCGTCTCAGACCTTAGTGTACTGGGTAGGCCTCCCTAGTTAGTTAGGGTTGGCTTACCTGCTGTAGCAGATATATGACACTTAGGTAATGACCTAAACACAAGGGAGATGTGTTTCTTACTCATGTATACAGCCTCAGGCCATGCCGTGTGGGCAGAGGGTCTCTGCTCCATGTATTCAGGGGCCCAGTTAATGGAAGCCCTGTCACCTCTCACTCGTAGCTTCTTGGCTGTCTGGTCCATGCTGGCTAGAGGTAAGGGGAAGGGGCGTGAGGGAGCAGGAGGTTTTAAGGGCTGAGAATGGACGTGGCTCACGCTTTTGCTTATATTCCACCATCGAGAGCAATCACATGGCCACACCTACTGCAAGGAAGGCTGGGAAAGGTAGCCAGTGGGTGACACCATAGGGTGGAGTGCACAGGACACAGTGAGTAGCTAGAGTCTGCCGCGTTTATCCTTGACGTCCAACTGTCTTCAGGATATAGCCCTTGGATGCCTCCAGGAACCTTGAACTAAATCAAACTCATTAATGTCCCCAGTAACACCTGCTCCTTCTCCTCTCTTCCTTCTTCCGTTAATGGTTTATCACCCACTCAGATGTTCAGCTACAAAGTTTTGAGGAAGCTTGACTTCTCCCTCGTCCCCTCATCTGCTTTCCAGGGAGTTTTGGAGGTGCACGGTTTATGTCTCCCACTGTGGGGACCACACTTGACTCGAGGCCCAGCTGCTGCCTTCCGGGGTCCACCTCTGTGTCTGCTTGGAGACAACTTTTCCCAGCCCATGACTGGGCACGCGGGCCCATTCCTGCAAGATGTGGCCTCCTTCTGAGGGAGACCTTGGCTCGAGGACTCCTTGTCCCCTGACGTTCCCAGATCTGTGCTGAGTCTGAGAGTCTCCCCTCCTGCCCTCCTTCTCTGTCTCTCTGTCTCTCCTTCACCGAGGTCAGCCCCGCCTTGGGTCTGAAGCCTCTCCCCACCTTCTCCGCTTCTTCCTCTCCCGTTCAGTGTTTCCCTCAGTGAGTGTTTCTCCTGCAAATAAGTCTAATCCCATGTTGGCGTCTGACTCTTAGAGAGCCTGAACTACAGCAGTTTTCAAAGCTGCCCTCTCCACTCCCACCGCCTTCGGGTGAGGTTGCCTTAGCTTCCCAGTGGTCTCCTGGACTCCCGCTCGTTCTTCTCAAGCAGACCCTCTAACCACCACAATAGCCCGTCTCCCACATGTAAATATTAACATGTCACTCCCTTGATCAAAAGCCTTCGGTTGCTCCCATCTGCCATCTGTGGAATCTGCCTACATTTCCTGGAACGTCATTCAAAAACCTTCCCGGTCTCCCTCAGTCCTACCTCCCCACCATCCTTCCTGCTCCAGCACTGGCCGGCTTGCCTTCCCCTAATGTACTGTGGTCCCATGTAGGGCCCTTCCTCTCCTTGAAATGACTTGCTCCCATTTCTCATTCTATCCAAGTTCGGTTTACATCTGTTCGCTAGAGCCCAGCTCAAACCCGCCTCAATCCCCAAGATGGTTTCTTGCCTCCTGGGCTCTCGCGCCACTTTGCATTCTCTGTTGTTGCCTGTCTTCATCTAAGTGCACACATCCATCTCCTCCACTTGCTGCAGGTCCTTGAAGGCCAGAGGGGCATCTCATGAATTCACCCATTCTTTCAGCAAAGAACTCTGGAGCCCCTACCGTGCCCTCGTTCCTGTCCGTGGGTGCTGGATGTTGATCAACAACACAGACACAAATCTCGACTCCTTTGGACTTCTGTCCAGTGTATAACCAGTGCTGAGCGGTGTTCTTGCATATGGCAGTTTGCGGAATAACTGAAAAGGAAACCATCATTTTAAATCCCTTCTGATCATGTTCAGAGCTAAAGGCAGCACTGAAACTTACAACTATGCTAGCCGGATAAAATGGAACCATGGCTGGAATGTCTGCAGACAATGCAGAACAAACAGAAGAGATGTAGCCCAAATTGAGGTTGGGGACACTTGGCAAAAGGTGGGAGGGTCGACAGAGCGCTCAAATTACAGGGAGCAGCCTCTGTGTCTGAGGCTAACGAGAATCCACGTGTTGGCAGAGAGATCAGCTGTGTTCAGGAACCATTTCCAGAAACCACCCCTCCTCCAGCTGGCTCTGCATGAAATGCCATAACGAGCCAAGTGGCCTCCCAGATGTCGCTGGGCAGCAGCCAGCTACGGCCCTGTCCTGGCACCACATGCACAGGCTCAGCTGTACGGCTGGGATGGAGACTCCCTGGAGACGACCCTTCACCCTCTTCCGCCTGGACGCTTTCTCTGCTGCGTACAGCAGCCTGCTCTGCTCTATTGCTGGGCAGCCCTAATGAGGGTTAGCCCTCTGCTGGTACATCTTGGGTTTCACCCGCCTTCTCACCAAATAAGAGCTTCTTCCTTTGTAGCAAAGTGTGTTCAATATATTTTTGTGGAAATGATGTGTGTATTATAGAAATGCAAACAATAGTGCAGAGAAAAACTCAAATAACCTCAAATCCTACAGTCCAGATAGAAACTTTATGGATGTTTAGTGGACATCTGTACAAAGACCTCCCAATGCATACCTACACATTTTATGTGAGAAAAATAGTTATGCTAAGTGGGATATCACAGCCCTACTTTCTAATTTTTTATTTAATTCTATTATTTAAAACTGCATATCAAAGAAAATCATGCATGCAGAAAAGGGGACACATCAAAATGCAAATGAAATAATTGTCACAAACTGAATACAACTGTGTCACCTCCACATAGGTCAAGAGCAGAACATGACCAGTATCCCCAAAGCTTTCCTGCTCCCCACAAAACAAAGGTCCTGACTGCAAGTCCCTCCTTCTTCCCTAAAGCATGAGTATCCAGACTTCCAGCAGCATAGACGCCTTCTGCCTTTCCGTTTCTACTTTTTATGAAAGGAATTAAGCTTTATTTTGTCCGGCTACTTTGGCTCAAAATTACACCTGTGAGTTTACCAACAACATTGCACTTATGTTATTGCTCGTCCTGTGTTGTGTCCCATTCTAACCACAACTTACCTATGCATCCGACTGTCAGTGATACCTGGGTTATTTCAGTTTGGAAACGTTTTGAACAACACAACTGTGGACATTCCCATCCACGGCCAGGAGTAGAATTGCTGGGTCACTGAGCATGCATGCACTCGTGTTAACCGAAAAGGCACACAGTTTTCCCAATTATTAGCCATGCATGAGAACTCCAGAGATCCCCAACACTGACGCCACTTGACAATTTTTCCCCTCAAGTTAGCTGTTCTGGGTGTGAGTCCCTAGCTCATTGTGGGTTTAATCTGCATACCTCTGAAGATTTGTGAGGCTGAGCACGTTTCTATGCATTTATTGGCCAATTGAGATATGTGTTTTGTGACGTGTCTGTCCAAGTCTCTTACCCAAGTTTTCTACTGGGTTGTCTGCCTTTCTCCCACTGGTTTGTCTGTATTCTGTTACAAATATTCTTTCCCATCCTACGGCTTTCCCTTTAGCTCTGTGAATGCTGCTTCTTGATGACAGCTTGTGGTTTTATGGTTAGTGCATACATCCTACTTTATTTTTTATTTTTATTTTTTTTGAGTTGGAGTCTCACTCTGTCGTCCAGGCTGGAGGGGAGTGGCACGCTCCCGGCCACCGCAGCCTCAACCTGTTGGGCTCAGGCAATTCTTCCGCCTCAGCCTTCCAAGTAGCTGGAACTACAGGCGCGCGCTACCACGCCCGGCTAATTTTTTGATTTATTGAAGAGATGAGGTCTCACCAAGTTGCCCAGGCGGGTCACGAACCCGCAGGCTCAGGCAATCCACTCACCTCAGCCTCCCAAAGGCGTGGGATTACAGGCTGAGCCACCGAGCCAAGCTATACATCCTACTTTAAACAGTAAATACTGGATGTCATCGTGCTTGAGTTTGACAGAAAACTGAAGTGAAACAGAAGGAATTGCTAAATCTCAGATAAACATTTCTTCACCGTAAAAAATTATTAGTTTCTAAAATAACCTGCTAAAATTAAGGAAAGGGCTTATGAAAAGCATGAATAGGTAGCAGTTATTTTAAAATGTTTTACTTGCAGACAGTATCTACAATCCTTGCTATAAGATTAACATTCTTACATCTTCCAGTTCCCTGAGTTGGCGAGCTTCATACTGTCCAGATTTGCATTTTGTTCTGACATAGCAGCTTCTCCCACCGCCTAGCCTAAGCTCTGGCCATGTGGGTCATACTTCTTCACCAGTCTTTGTCACATGGCTTCTCCCTCCTTTTATTTTTTATGTTGCTTCATCTCCTGGTTGGCTAGACTTCACTTTCTTTTTTCTCCTTTTTTTTTTTAGAGATGAGGTCTTGCCAAGTTGTCCAGGCTGGTCTTGAACCCCTGGGCTCAGGTAATCTCACCTTAGCCTCCCAAAGTGCTGGGATTACGAGTGTGAGCTACCACGCCCAGCCTAGACTTCACTTTCAGTTACTTTTGTTTGTTTTTTGAGTCAGGGTCTCACCCTGTCACCCAGGCTGCAGTACAGTGGCTCATTCCTGTTATCCCAGCTCTTTGGGGGGCAGAGGAGGGAAGATTGCATGAACCCAGGAGCCCAGATCAGCCTGGGCAACATAGCAAGACCTCATCTCTACAAAAAACCAGAAAATTAGTCAGGCATGGTGGCATGTGCCTGTCGTCT